>VZSC01007407.1:2055-13695 GCA_013398225.1 Steatornis caripensis | reverse complement strand
GTCATGCCATCATAGAAGGCTATCAGATTGGTTCTGTGATTATGTGAAAAGGTTATATACAAGAATTACAGAAGTGAAGTGACATTCTGAAGATCATTAGCGCAGCTGGGATTAGAAAGGATGAATTTTATATCCTAAACAGCTATCTGTACACCAAAGTTCTGAATGCGTACTCAACAGTGGTTCCTGGTGTTTCTGGAAGGAGTGTGTGTTTATGTCCCCAGTCTTGTTTTCTATTAGTCTCCATTTTGGGAGTTTTCCACATGTTTTATCACTCTCTGTTTGGCCTGTCTTTACNTGAATTTTATATCCTAAACAGCTATCTGTACACCAAAGTTCTGAATGCGTACTCAACAGTGGTTCCTGGTGTTTCTGGAAGGAGTGTGTGTTTATGTCCCCAGTCTTGTTTTCTATTAGTCTCCATTTTGGGAGTTTTCCACATGTTTTATCACTCTCTGTTTGGCCTGTCTTTACTTTCAGCAGTTTTGGGGGGATGTAATTTTGCAATTCTCTGTGGGTTAGTTTTATGTATTTAGGCAGGGATAATTGGTGGGAGGGGAGGAGGATGGGGAGGAGCCAGGAAGGGAAGTTAATAGTTCTGCTTACCTAAGCAGGTTTTTTCTGGCATTATTAATTTGCTTATTTCTTTTGGATTTGTTTTTGTTAAATCTGGACCCATGGTGTCAGCTGCTTCTAGAAGGTTCCAGGAGCTCCTGCCAGTAATGGCACCTGCCAGCCATTTCCTGGTAAGCTGATTCTTGCCTCGAGAGGGCTTTCTGCTATTGCTGTGGCTAAGACTCTAAGCCTGGCTACTGAGCTGACAAGTTTTATCTAAATAAAATATACATTAAGTGTATTGCAATAGCTGATGCAAATGGATTAGAGCCTTTACTGACTTAATGTGAATTTAAGTAATTTGTTTTCTTTGAATTCTTGTCTTTAGACTTGAAGGTTTCGTAAATGTTTTTGTATGCAAACAGAAAAATATCTTGAATATTTTTCGTATCACATGATGTCATTTAGGAGATAGCACATGGTAATAGGCAACCGTGGGATATATTAGGACACGTGGTCAGAGGGTGAAACTAGACTGCTAGTGGCAGCAATGTTCTAAGAAAATGACCTCATCCAACAGCTGCTACTAACTAAACTGTACAACTTTCAAACAAAGCATAGGCAAGAACTTGTCCTTGTAATATTCATGTATTCATGTGTAGCAGTTTTACAGCTTTTAAGGAAGGATGAAAGTACTTCACCTCATTTTATAATACATTAAAAAAAAAAGCAAATACTGCTTCTAGAACAATAACATCTGCAGGCTTATAAATAAATGACAGATGATCAGCATAAAACCTTCACCGTATTGATCACAAGCTACTCTCCTTGATTAAAAAATAGGCAACAAAGTAACATTGCAAAATGTAAAGCTGTATCTTTGCACTACTAAGTTATCTACGTAAAGGTGAGGTTGATAAGCATCTAGACTGATCATCTGTCACAGACTTGATCCCAGTCACAGTTAAGCCAAAAGGTTTATATTTAAATAGCAGGAGCTGCCTCTTAAGTAAGCAAACCTTGTCCAAAATGTCATTTGCAGCAGCACAATTCCTGTCCAAGTATTAGCACTTTACCTGGGTAACAAGATGCGTTGGGTCTGCATGGTGGGACTTTGGTAGCAGGGGAAGGGGCTACATGGGCAGGTAAGAAGCTGTAAGAAGCTGCTCGAAGCTCCCCCAGCTCCAGCTCGGTCCCACCTCAGGCTAAGGCTGGGCCATTTAGAGAAAATAGACGTGTCTCTGCAATAATGTATTTAAGAAGGGGACAGGACAAAGAAACAGCCATTGAGACCTGCGGCAGAGGAAAGATAGGGAGGAGGCATACTGGAGCAGAGATTTCCCTGCAGCCCATGGGAAGAGGGCAGGATACCCCCTTGCAGCCCACAGAGGGTCATGGTGGAGCTGCCCATGAAGGACTATGGCAAAGTAGAGATGGACCCGCAGCCCATGAAGGACCACGGTGGAGCAAAAAGGGACCTGCAGCCTGTGGATGACCCCATGCCAGGGGAGGTGCCTGATCCCAAAGCATATTGTGACTCTGTCCTGAAGGGCTGCAATGTATGGGAAGGATTCATCTCGGAGGAGTTCATAAGGGACTGTCTGCCATGGGAGGGACCCCGCGCTGGAGCAAGGGAAGCATGTGAGGAGTCCTCCCTACCTGAGGAGGAAGGAGCGACAGAGACAATCTTTGGTGACATGACTGCACCCCGCATTCCCTGTCCCACTGTGCCACTGAAGAGGGGGGGTGGAGGTAGAGGCATTGGGAAGAGGGGTGTAAAGATGTTTGTTTTTTGAAGATCTGGCTTTTGTGTCTCCTTGTCCTACTCTGTTTTGATTGATAACTGATTAAATTGATTTTTTTACCCAAGCTGAATCAGGTTTTTGCCCATAATCATAACTGGTGAGTGAACCCTCCTTGTCTTTGCCTCAACCCACCAAGTTTTGTTACATTTTATCCTCATTTTGGCATGGGAGAGAAGAGTGAGCAAGTGGACACGTGGTTCTTTATTGCTGGCTGGGCCTGTACCATGACGTAACATTTCAGGAATCTGAAAAAAATCTTGGGGTTTCTTTAAATATTCCCTTTATAGTTCTCTGCTGCACTTGGCATTTTGTGCTACAAATGAGAGGTTGTTAATGTATGAAATGGTGTTGTGATGTTTGTTTTTAAATTAATAAATTTTGAATAACGTTGTTGGTTATAATTAAAATAGTGAAAGTCCTGTGGCAAGTGCTTTATCCAACATGGCTTAAATAACAATGCTTGTATACTCAGCTCTTAAACCAATTGCATATACAAGAACATAATTATATGGTATGACATTCATTCTCTTTTGTGGTGAAATAGTCAATCCCTGAGCATGATGATCCTTAGCATGACTAAGGAAAGTAAGTGGAATGTATTTCGCCTTAGGGATGAAGACTTAATACTGTTCAATTTCATTAAATAGTCTGATATCTAGCAAGGTGCTTTATGGCAGGAAATTATTTATTCTGTATTGGCAGCAGAGGACAAAACTGACAACATGTAACTTTACAGTTGTTTTATTCATGAGAGAAAGTTATATTGCTTAAAAGACATTCACATGCTGGAACTTCACACTCTGAAATTAATTTTGGGATGCTAAAGTTTTATCTGCGTTGTGGGTTCTAAAGAGTAGGAGAACTTCCACCCTACATTAAGAAATAAAATTGAATGCTAGACTGTGTAAAACATGAACGTCATTGTAAATTGCTCATGGAGTTTTCAGACCAAAGGTGGGATTCATGTCATCAACCCTTTTAACAAACTCATGTTTCTTTTTAAGATACAATAGTGTGAACAGTTTGGGAACCAAAACACTTCAATCACAAATATATGCAATTTTATGGATTACATTACTCTCCTTTCTGTGGAAGAGATATTGCAATCCAGAAGAAAAGTTAGTCAGATCAGCACAGTCATTCCAGATGTGCATTAAATAGTCCTAGGAGACAGTTCTGGGTTTCATTTAGCATCTCTCAGGTTCTCCTTTTCTAGGATCCTTGATGAGTCTCTCTCCTTGGATTCCTTGTTATAATACTGGGAAAAGAATACTTCCTCGGTGACTGGTCCGTTGAAGTTGCATTAATGTCTGATTTACAGTCTCCTTTGTTGGTGCTCAATACTTGCTTGTTCAGGACACTTTTGAAAGTTTGAGCTTTTTGATGATCAACAGGTTGTTTGCATAGTTTGGCTCTCTATTTCCCTGAGCGCATAAAAATTATTCAGTGTTAGTTCTGTTGGTTAGCACAAATGGTTGATCATACTTCATCTACTTCTACTTAAAAGGCTGGTTAGTTTGTCTATTACAGCAAAAGTTCATGGATTTATGCTAATAGATAGGAGAAGTATGCCTTGATGCAACTGAATAGGATTTATTCTTCTTATGCAGAGTAACTGCACATTATGGTGCATGTTTTGTACTGCTAATTACTTTAGGACTTAATTCGCTTGCAGCACTTGTGTCTCAGTGGCATTCTTTGATGTATTCACAATTTAATCAGACTTTAAAATTCTCCGGCTATGCGTCTGTCAGAAAGTTAAACTAGGGAAATGCAATATATGAAATCTTTCTAAAAAAAGTAAAGTGTCACCATCTTCAATGTATGGAATCTTTACTAGATGACATTGAATGAATTTACTGCATATGCTGGAATATGAAATATAGGAAACTAGCTATAAGTAACAGGTAGATTGACTTAGTGTCTAGGTTGCAAGAAATAGGGAAGGAGTCCATTTTATGGATTAATGGATTATGGAATAATTTCTCTTACATAGATCTAGTTCTGTAAAAAGTTAGGTGTCTAGTCTCTGCACTCATTGTTTAGCCTACCTCTATGGTTAATAGTCAGTTACATTAACAAGATTATTTTCTTAGTGTGAAATCTTACATAATCATACTGATCAGCTAATTCTGTTAAGGTACCTGAAATTTTGTGAAATATATTCTGCTGTAATGACATGCAAGGGATTTGGACTTGATAACCCAGGAGATCTTTTCCAAGCAACGTCTTTAACTGAATCAGCAGTCTACTCTGACTTAGTATCATCATACAATTGCGAGTACCATTGAAGAAAACTGAACAGTAGCTTGCAGATGGATTGAATAAAGCTGATTATGAAGCCTCACTTGTAGCATCCTAGGGTAAACAGGACCTTCACAGCTCTAAAAATGTCTTCATGTCGGAGTTTCTTTAGATCTCCTTTTTACTTATCAATACTTCTTTTATTTCCTTGGAAGTTCTTAAGCTGTCAAACTCTACTTCAATTCTAAGCATTACCTATTACTTCATAGGCTGGCTCAACATATGTAGGCTGAATATATTTTGTACCAATTATGGGAATGTTTATCCTTCCACATAAAAATTGAAGTTGCATCGTTTAATTTCATTCACGTGTTTTCTTTGGGTAGATAACGTTACCAGTGAAAGGGTAAAGTTTCATTTATTTTACCTATGATTGTTGTGATTAACTAAGAAATATTAAGACATACCACATATATAGGAATTAGTTGTGAAACACTGTTCATAGCTTCTTGTCTGCCATATTAAGGTATTTCCAAAGCTATTGGGATTAGCTTTTTGAATTCCAAATTTTTGCTGTACTTCTGTGACCATGACCTCAAAGACTATGAATCACAGAGAATCAGTTCTTATTCGGTCTATGAGTTCAATACGTTTTATGTAATGTGGGCTTCTACTCTATAAACCCTGGAATTTCAGCAAGTTGTTGTTGAGAATCTGTTAAATGCACAGATTCCAGACTGTCTTTAGTACTTCTGATTTAAAAAAAAAAAAATTGTGTAAATATGGCTCTTAAAGAACTCACAGCTCGTGAAGTGTTACTTGTAATATTAGATTAATAATATTTCATTATGAAGTACTCCAGGGCTTCAGATCTCCAGTCCTTCATTTTGAAGGACTCAAGCTTCACAATTCTGAACTTGTTCATGCAATGTAATTGTTTCCAAGATCACAGCAAATCAGTGCATCCTCATGTGTGGATTACGTATTATTTAATAGTATACCAAAATGCTGATACAGTAATCAATGACAGGAAATACTGTAGAATGAAATTCAACTTTAAGTTTTAGATAGAGATGAAATTCTTTTTCTTTTTTCTGCTCCACTTCTCAAACACATCAGAATATGAAATGTAAAAATATCAATATTTATAATCTACCTGTCAAAGAGATCCTTCTGACCATTGTGAGATCCTGGTTAGTATTGAGTCACTTCTGTTATGTCAAGACAAGCTTCATTTAGTTTTATTAGTCCCTAGGCTAACATTGTCAGTTAAGGTTGCAGAAAAAAATCAACAAAACAAAAAACCCCACACCTTTGTTTGAGTACAACTGTGGATTTATAGCTTCATTTCAGCTAGGCTAGAACAAAATAACTACCATAGGGGTAGGTAGTTTAATAACATATAGTCTTGGTTTAAGTTGTGAAAAAGTGTTTATCAAACTAGGTGATTCTTCTATTTGGTTTAGTTCTAAAGAATGAGAATAAAAACCTGTAAAAGGAAGCCACAAGAAGTGTACAGGAGAAAACATTTGAATGGGAATTGTCAATAAATTTTAGGTAGATCTGACAATAAATCTTGATTATGAGCAGAACTTAGGAATTTTGCAGGCCATGCGTTTAGCTGGAATTGTATAATATACTCTCAAATGTTCTTGATATGCATGCTTATCTTCTAAAAGTGGGCGACCACAGCAAACATTTCTGAAATGGGCAACAACCATTTACTTTTTCTGCCCACATTAATTCAGTTTGCACTATATCAGAACAGAACTGAATATAATTTAGAGATGTATTATTGTTCTGAAGCTATGAAAGTTGTGTTTTGAGCTTAAGAACTTCTTTAAAACACTTAAATTCAATGTGTAATGTAAAGTGCATTTATGTATGGTAATGTCAGTTTTCGTGATTACACACTGACATGTCTCTTGTTTGTTCATTCTGTTGAGGGTACTGTAATATTTTATTTTGTGCTGTGTGTCTCAAGATTCCAGAGAATTTAGTAAGCAATTATATTTTTCTACTAAGTGGTGTATCGAAGAATATTTGATTTGCTACTACTTACAGATATTAAGGCTGCTCTTAAAACATATCAAATAACTAAAATGGTTTTCTTACTGCTTTTGTTTAGATAATTAATTTGAACATGCTTTTGAATTCTTTAGCTCTAACAATTAGCTGTGGAAAGGTTCAGGGTAATAGTCTCTGAAGATCTGAGATGGTGTAGTGGTGAATTCTAAAGACTGTTTTTTGCTGTTATTCTAGTAATATATTATGCATGTGTAGCCACACATCAAGTCTCCTCATGCAATTTGCAGAGACTTGTAAAAAAGAAAGTGCTGAACTTCTAAGTCTGAGAATGATCTTACATGACACATGGGTGTCTTATTTCATCTAACAGTAGCCTACTTAAATGTTGAGAAATTAGTTCATCATCTAGATTTTCTGTATAATACTTGGGAAAAAAAAGCCTTTCTGAAGAGACCATATATTCTAAAATAAGAATCACTTGTTGGAAATGTCATTGCTGAGGCAAATGTAGGCTAGGGAACCAATTCAGGTGGTGAAATATAGATACATAGTGTAATTTGAGACCTTACCTCTATGTGGGACCCCAGCAGGTCTTCCAGCTCTTGCTTCAGATGGATGTGAATATCCCACTGGTCCATGTCACATCTGCCAGTCCTGTACAGATATTTCAAGTACTTCAGTGTATCTAAAATTGCACTAAATTGCTGTATGTAGGCACCTGATTTCTCCATAGTTGTTTATTTTTAGATAGCAAAATCATGTTGATTCTCTCCTTTTTCTGGACTTAGTTTTTCAGTCAGAATATCAAACTGTTCAGCTCTTCTCAAAGGCAGGCATATCCTGTTACATTCACAAAGAAAGGTGTTGAAATGTAACAGATGTACAAATCCATTAAGATTATGAACTAATCACACAATCACAGAAAAATTGTATAATCCTGGAATCACAGGGTCTGAAAGAGTTCCTTGCTTATACCCAAAGTTATGTCCCTTTGTTACAATGTTTTTAATGTTAATATACTTAAATAAGTAAAAATAGAGTAATAAATAAAAACCAAAACAAAACAGAAAGACAAGTGACAAAACAAAATACTTAGTGGTTAAAAACATTATAGTTAAAAACCTTAACTACTGGGGTTCTTACAGCCTTCCTGCTCTTTTCTGCAGATGGTAGTTATCCTTGCTACTAGAAATATTTACCTTAGATAATCTAGAACTTCCTTATTTCTCTTTAATCTTATTGATAGGTCTTTGTAAGCACCCTTATTCTTTTCCCAAAATTTACTTTAAACAGTTTACTAGCTTTCTTTGGTTTGGATTCGGACCAAGAGTTTACATTCTTAGTATGACAAACATCGCTCATCTATTTTTTTCACTGAAGATATATGTTTCTATCTCCCAATATAACAAGATAAATAGTTTTATGAGAAAGCTAAACCCTACAAAGACAGTATGATTATTATTATCTTATGTATTAATACTTTCAGTTCCTTCTGGTATTTCAGTGTATTAGTACGCAAACATCAATGAAGCTTAGTGGGTTGCTTCTCTATATTTTTATCATTTGTTCTATGATTTTGTTGTGATCACCAGTTTTCCAGCATTATTAGCCTCCTGATCATAATCAAAAACTCTTTCCCCTTGACATTAAATATACTTCATCCTTGCACCTCATTTTTAAGATGAAACTGTCACTAACTAAAAATACCTGTTTCATAATATGTTATACTTAATTACCAGCAGATTCACCCACCTAATTTCAGTCACCTACCAAAGACTATAACCTTTTCATCTTAGAGTGCTGAGAGATAGTCACGTCCCATAGAGAGTTTTGTCTGGTTCTCTAGAATGGCTTGTAACTCTTTTGATTAAAGAAGAAATTTGGAATTATTTTTGGCAGCTGAAGTACACAGTACTTTACTTAGTGCATACATGTATATAGTATGCAATTACATAGTTAAATTATATGGATCCAGGCCTAATTTTTATATTATAAAATATATATTTTTATATGGATAACATATGTCAAAGGACTTATATATAAATGCCATTAATTGAATTTTTGCCTGAAGTAGCTTCTCAAAATAGAATCAAAGACTAATTTAGATTTGAAAGAATCTCTGGAGGTCATCCAGTGTTTGCTGATATGACTTTCAGTTGTCTAAGGAAAACTTCATCTACTTCTTCTTGATCACATGGTCTATTTCAGACCATGACATCACCTGTATTGGTTTGCTTTCTGATTTTAATTTATAAACTCTCAAATGGCTTGGCTTGTCATCCATGTTAAACCAAAGTTCCATGCATTGGAAATAAACAGGAGTCCTTATTCACACTGTTCTGTGGATGCTGCCTCACTGCCTCAGCTGTCACTAATGCCTTCCTTGATAACGGTTATTTCTCTTGAACCGTTACCAGCCCACTGCACTTATTCTGTAGGTGTATGTCTGAAGATGGAGAAGAAACCTACCTTTTGTGACAAGAAGGCACAGGTTTTCAGCCTTTTTCCATCTTAATAGTCTTCTCCATTGCTCTTTCAAGCATAGCCTGCAGCAGTCTATCCTTCCATGCAATTCAGGATTCAAGTTCTGTATATGCAAATGTTCTGTTCCTTCTCCCTGATGCCTTGTGGTCAGCTTGCTTACTGCCACATCTGTTTCACCAGTGCCAACACCTCCCACTGGTGAAGCTGGCATCACCTTCATTGCCTACATGGATCCTTTAGACATGCAGCCCTTGCAGCCTGAGATTTCCATTGCAACATCCTCCCTTTATTAACTCCAGAAGGCCTCCAGTATATGAGGGGCTATTACCCCAGTTAGTGCCAGGCAAACATTCTGTGTTGTGTCACTGCTGCTACTGCAAAGATTAGCACTCCAGCATGTCCCAGGCTATCCTCCACACAAAGTGCTAAAATTCCTATTAGCTAATCCTGTTTCCAGGTGTCCTGAGCATTGGAACCAATACTTACTTAGGTGTTCCCCAACAGCAGCTGAATGAGAGATTGAGTAGGATTCCTGATCTACCTAAATCAGGGGATCAGTTAATGTCAGAAGTTTAGACAGACTCTAATAGGGAAACAATCAACAGCAACAGAAATAGACCTCTGTTTGTAAATATTAAACAACTTTCACATTAACTGCTGACTCCCTATTAGATGTGCCTTTTCATCATTCTTCTGCAGTAGATACTTGCACAAAAAGATGTACATATAAAGTATTTTCCACTTATGCTGTGTTTGGTTTTGGATGGAATTATTTATGTTGTCATTTTTGGACCATTTAAAATACATGACTTTGAGTACTCACTAGTCTAGAAAAAAAAGTTTTTCAATGCAGCTAGTAAGAAGAGACAATGTGTTTGTGTAAGATCAGCATAGTGGATCAGAGTTAGAACAGAAAATTACTACAAACATGCATTAAAATTCAAAGGCAAATGTAGAGTTCACATTGTTCATGACCCTTTCATGTTTACTTTATGTAAAAATGTACGTGATCAAGTTGCATAAACATATAAACTTGTACAAAGAAATTTATTTGTTTCAGTGTTTGAATAGTTATTGAGGAAATAAAATTAGTTATTTTGTAGATAGAAACATTGACAATGTGTAAGGTAATAAACTATATAGTGAAAGAAATAGAAGATGACTTAAGTGATTAAACAGTACCACATTTCTGTAATTTTTTCTCAATCTACAGAAAAAATTATAAATACCTATGGATATCACAGAATCACACAATCATTGACATTGGAACAGGCTTCTGGAGAGCATCTAGTTCACCCCACCAGAAAGCAGAGTTAACTCGAGCAATTTCCTCAGGGCTATCTCCAGTCACATTTTGAATATTTCCAAGGATGGAGAATTCACAGCCTTTCTGGCAAACATCTTCCAGTGTTTGATGACCTTCACAGTAAAAAATAAACAAAAACCATATTGAAATCAAATTTCCTGTGTTTCAGTTTGGGTCTAGTGCCTTTTATGTGTCAGAGATTGGCACTCAGTAGAGTCTGGCTCCATCTTCTTTATTTCTCCCTCCCAGAAATGCTGGCTCGTGTTCAACTTGCTGCTCACCAGGACCCTTTTCTGTCAAGTTGCTTTCCAGTCAGTCAGGCTGCAGCCTGTCATGGTTATTCCCTCCCAGATGCAGGGAAGGAATATGCCCTTTTTTAAATTTCCGAATATTCCTGTTGGCCCACTTCTCCTGCAAAAAAGGCACCACATTCGTCTAGGGTATTAACCGATCCTCCCAGTCCTATACGATCTACAAATTTGCTGAAGAGTCACTCTCTCCTATCTTTGAGCTCAGTACCAAAGACTGTCAAAACCTGGTGTGAACCCAGCCACAGCTTCAGTGACTGGCCTCCACCTGGATATTGTGCTGCTGAAAACAGTCTCTTTAACCTAGCAGTTCAGCCAGTATTATATTTCACAGAATCACAGAATGGTAAGGGTTGGAAGGCATCTCTAGAGATCATCTAGTCCAACCCCCCTGCTAAAGCAGGTGTGCCTAGAGTAGGTTGCACAGGAACATGTCCAGGCGGGTTTTTAATATCTCCAGAGAAGGAGACTCCACAACTTCCCTGGGCAGCCTGCTGCAGTGCTCTGTTACTCCCGCGGTTGAGAAGCTCCTCCTCATGTTCAGGTGGAACTTCCTGTGCTCCAGTTTGCGCCCCTTACCCCTTGCTCTGTTGCTGGGCACCATGGAGAAGAGTCTGACCCCATCCTATTGACTATCACCCTTCAGATATTTGTAAGCATTGAACAGATCTCATCTCAGCCTTCTCTTTTCCAGGCTGAACAGACCCAGCTCTCTCAGCCTTTCCTCATAAGAGAGATGCTCCACTCCCCTAATCAACTTTGTGGCCCTCCGCTGGACTCTCTCCAGTAGTTCCCTGTCTCTCTTGTACTGGGGAGCCCAGAACTGGACACAGTACTCCAGATGCGGCCTCACCAGGGCAGAGTAGAGGGGGAGGATCACCTCCCTCGACCTGCTGGCCACACTCTTCTT
>VZSC01007404.1:0-36826 GCA_013398225.1 Steatornis caripensis | reverse complement strand
GGAGGTCTCCTGCCTCCTTTGCTCGACTTCTTCCTCATTGGGATGCATTGATCCTGAGCTTGGAGGAGGCTGTTCTTGAATATTAACCAGCTCTCTCAGGTCCCCCTGCCTTCTAGAGCCCTAACCCAAGGGATTCCTCCAAGTAGGTCTTTGAAGAGGGCAAAGTTAGCTTTCTTGAAGTCCAGGGTTCTAATCCTACTTGTAGCCCTGCTTCGTCCACGCTGGATCCAGCAGAAATGTATTACACTGCATTAGGAGACACACATCTGTGGGAGAACTGGCATGTCTGCTGAGCTACCATGGAGTAAAGGGAGGACAACCTTTAAGAAAAGCCAAGGGATTTCTGTCCATCAGCTTATTTAACCTCTCAGAACAGGAAAGATGTTAAAAAGTTTTAAAAACTGATCAGATGACTGTAACAAAGCATTTTATGTGAGGCATATAATCCATCAAGGGAATTCTCCATCACAAATATAATTGTAGCCAAGAGCCAATAACTATAAAAAAAAATTACTTTTCTGTACATCTAAGATCAAGAGTCACATAAGATACAGCAGATAAACCACATGCCTCTGGCCCTAAGTCACCCGTTAAATGATGCCATTGCAAACATATCTCACTTTAGAAAAGAAAGTAATTTCCCAATACACAACATTCTAGCCTTCCTTTACAACACCAGGGAGAGAAGAAGAGAATGAACAGTTCTTTCGGTTTCATCCAAGAATATCACTTTCTATGTTGCAGTCTGTACACTAGAATACATTTTGCAAAATGAAAGAGTGAACTGGACGCCTTCTCTTGTCTCTAAATCTTTTGTAGGAAGCACAGAAAGGCTGAAGCCTTTGTGATGATGCCTCTCAGAAGACTACTGTGCCCAGCACATCTACACACGTATTTGGTTTTAAGATGGGCAGAGACACAGGTGACTGATACTGGTACATAAGAGGAACGAGAATTCCCCTTCCTAGACGCAGGGAGACTTTTGCTCTCCTCCTGATTGCTGGATGACAGAGTATGCTACTCATTTCCTCCACACTTCAGTGAAGCAAGCTGCCACTGTTCAGCTGATCCCTGAAGTGAAACCTGGGAGAAGAAAAAGTTATGTATTGTCTGCTTAAGCTTTATGTTTGGAGAGGATGAGCTACTTCATCATACAAGACTACAGGTTAGAAGGACATGCCTCAGCTGAGCACAGCAAAGCATTGTTAGTAGAAGTACAGCACTGCAAAGTATCTAAAAAGTGTGTGACAGAAGACATGGGGATCAGTCTTCAGACAAGAAAAGCTCCCCTGAAGTTGAGTAAAAGGTTCCTCATTATAATCCAGTTATAATACATGGGCTACCAGCAAAAGCCGGCATACAAAACAGGATGCTGCTTCTGGCAGAAATGGCTTTGGATTAGACTGATTGTCAAGAGTAAGAACTACAAATCAGCAAAATAATACCTTGGTGCTTCATCATATCCAGTGACAGATAAATAATAAAGAAAAATGAGTTAAAGTAAAGAAACAGATTGACCTGAGCCATACAGTCACTGCTAGGAAATAAAAATTATTTGGCAGCCCTGTAAGCATGTGTGTGATTAAAACATTCAGTCAACAGCCAGCGTTTAGATGCATCCATCCAGAATTCCAAGTGGTCCAGCTAATAACTTAATGGCTGTCCTTCAACTCCATCCATAGCAGCAGTAGGTACCCACATCTGCAAACGATTGTTCATATGAAGTCTGGCTTTTAGTATTAGGGAGCTTCCAGTTGAAGCTAGTTCACTAGTNAACAGCTGAACTCGTGTCAGATAGCCCAACAGTGGGTATACTGTCATCATCTGGAACAGCAGGAATATTCTTGCAACAAATGACATGATGTCATCACTAGGAAAGTTATCTAGAAAATTCTGAACATAGGAATAATGTTATCACTTATCAATGGTGACTTGATTACATGTATTTGCTGATTTTTATACCCTCTCCCTCTTTTACAATTGCCTTGCCACCAAACATCAACCAATTTTTTAATATTACAGAGCTTTCATATTAGCATTAAAGATGGAATTATTTTCNAATGTACTTATCACTATAGGTTGGAGCAATTTAAGTCACTTCCTAGAAGCCATTTTTGACTTCTCAGAAACTTTAAATACCTCCCTATAAGGAGTCTTAAAAAAAAACACCACCAAACACCCAACAACAAAAAAAAAAGTGCGTAAAGCTACCCACAGGATATCCTGGAGACAGGAACCAAGCAAGTATTTGCATCATGACATTCATCACACAACGAAGGCTTAGAACAGCAAGCTGGAATTAACCTGAGAAGAGACTGGTATGAAGCAGTAGGTTCTAGAGAGGGCATGAGGGAAATGAAAACCATTCTGGTCAGGGAGTAACTGGAGGGAGGGGATAGGAAGAGGCACTTCCACATAATATAAAGGACAAGGCTATTTCCCAGAGGTTGTGAAATCCGTCTTTAGCACTTAAATCAACAGCCTTGTTTCCAACAGTAACTTGCAGCAGTTCCTAAAAATCTCCTCGATGTTGAATTGCATACAATTTAGCATCAAAAAAACCAGGCACGTATTTCACTGCCTAATTTTAGGCATCCAATTTCTAGACCTTCTCATACCTACTTCAGTACCCAGAAGAAACCTGAAACTTGGAACAAAGTCTTCCTGGACCTGTATGCTACTGCTGATGCCACAGAGGAAATACACATTTCTTCCTAGGATATTTTTTTCCTTTCCTCTATCAACAGTAGTTCACAACATAAAATAAGAAACTCAGAGATAAATGCCAAATTCTCAGCTGTGACAAATTCAGACAATATTCCAAATATAATGTCCTAGGTTTTATTTTAAAAAAACACAGAACTAAAATTGAAATCTGGATCAGCTCTTCCCAGGAGTTCAGACAGTGTACAAATGCAGGAGTGTGGTTCATCTCTGAAATTAGCATGTGAAAAGCTATTTTTATAAGCATAGCAGCAGCCTAGATAACACAGCTAACAACTTACTTAGCTATTAGGTCTGTTTAAAAACAGATAGATGATTACTAATTATGCACAATCAAAACACATATGGCACCCTGAAAGTTTAACATCCAGAGCGCAGGTCCTTCACATCTTAAAGACTACTTGATGAAATGTTTCTGGACTGAACCACATTTTTTTCCCGTACAATTTTTCTTTTGCCATATAAATGCATTACACTAAGAAACTGTGTTGACAAAATTTCTGTTTGTTGACAAAAATGAAGAGCTAAAACAAAAGATGGTCCCCATTCTGCACTGCCAAGCTGTAGCAGTTCTGATCTGCAGGCAATAGTTTATTTTGCACGTCCGCTCACCTGACTCTACAAACATTGTGAAATTAGCTTTTGAAATGTACCTAATGCAGCAAAGGAAAACCCCAAAAGCTCAGCCAAATTTCAACAACAGAAGGCCAGCTAAGCAACGTGTACCAAGCTCTTGTCAAGAAGACTTCTTACCTTGGGTAAGCATTTCCAAAAAACTGTCTTAACAGCTGAACTCGTGTCAGATAGCCCAACAGTGGGTATACTGTCATCATCTGGAACAGCAGGAATATTCTTGCAACAAATGACATGATGTCATCACTAGGAAAGTTATCTAGAAAATTCTGAACATAGGAATAATGTTATCACTTATCAATGGTGACTTGATTACATGTATTTGCTGATTTTTATACCCTCTCCCTCTTTTACAATTGCCTTGCCACCAAACATCAACCAATTTTTTAATATTACAGAGCTTTCATATTAGCATTAAAGATGGAATTATTTTCTAATCTTCTGAACATCCTCAAATAATCAAGGCTGCAGAAGGGCCACCTGATTTTTTAGACAGATCAATTCATACGCTACTATTACCTGTCATATCATATCTAGATACGAAAAAGTTATTTAATCAGTAAAACTGGATCATATACAAATGAGGAAGGGATCATATCCTACAAGTGGGAACATTTGAAAAAGTAGTATAAGACTTAGGTATCATGGCAAAATACAAATGGCTTTGTAAGTATTTAGGATAACTACAGAAAACAAATGTGAATAAACCCACTTGTCTTCTATCATTAACTGTGGATTGCATCCCATGAAGTTATTTCAAATGGTTCAAAAAAATCACATCCTGGTTAAACAATGATACCAGTTCTAACTAACCTACAGTCAGAGGAAGCCTTTAAATGCTGTTTTATTGCTAAATATTACACAAGAGATATGGAACACCTGGCATAAAATGGACCACTAATTGCGAACTCCTATCTTTGAAGTAATTTTAGGGTGTGGCAATCAGCCTTGCCTGTAAGCACTATNTTATGCACAATCAAAACACATATGGCACCCTGAAAGTTTAACATCCAGAGCGCAGGTCCTTCACACCTTAAAGACTACTTGATGAAATGTTTCTGGACTGAACCACATTTTTTTCCCGTACAATTTTTCTTTTGCCATATAAATGCATTACACTAAGAAACTGTGTTGACAAAATTTCTGTTTGTTGACAAAAATGAAGAGCTAAAACAAAAGATGGTCCCCATTCTGCACTGCCAAGCTGTAGCAGTTCTGATCTGCAGGCAATAGTTTATTTTGCACGTCCGCTCACCTGACTCTACAAACATTGTGAAATTAGCTTTTGAAATNACTCCTATCTAAATGAGCCTGATTTGCATTATATTTCTTTTTCTGGAGTAGCTGAAACAAGTCCCAGTTGATCACTGCACACACAACTAAACTTAAACATACCACTTTTCAAGATTAAAGAAGCTAAATAAATTAAAGCCTCAAGTATTCACATGTTCATTTTGGCCTTTTCTTTACTACTTCCACAAAGTATTTATTAAATGTTTAGTTTTTTACAGAGTTACTGGCAACCTGACATGAACATAAATAAGATAATACAGCCATTACTCATCTGCTTGTGGTAGTGCCCATGAGGTGTTAGCTAACTGACCAGAGTCAAGGACAGATCTGTCTGCCAGGGTGAGTCATGAAGCAAGAAGCAATAGCAGTTCTTTTTTTAATACATATCCATTAAAAGATCAAGGATGGATATATACTGCAGTAAAATATCTCACCTGTTCAATACATTCTTTGGACAGTAGTGGAGAGGGAAAAGATACAAAAATTATCACTCCGACATACAGATATTAACGTTAATCCCACAAGGAAGTATGCAATAGAGAGGTCTCTCACCTAAGGGAAAATAAAATCTTACTTTGGCCAGCACTGACACACCTGAACAGGTAAAACAAAAACCTAATGAGAAGATTTCTATTGCATTTATTATTGTTTCTTTCATATTTATTAATGTTTTATATTTATTAGTATTATTTTTACATTTACTTTCTATTACTTGAATGGGGACTTCAAATCTGGTCATGGATCAGATCAGAAAGCTGCAAGAAGATACCCCAAAGTGGAGATAGACCAGTATTATGTATCTATCTACATACAGAAAAGGCACTAAGAAACAGATATGCCAATAGATGTAGCATGTTATTGCTGGACGCACAAACATACACTAGTTATTAAAACAAACCAAACAAGAAACTCCCCCCACTTTCTTACATCCATCTATTCCTGCTAAGAGCCTTGGGCCACAGAGACAGCTGTTGAAGACAGAAAGCCCATCAATACCATATATTAAATCTCTTGTTAGGACTAAAATCTTGAAGTTAAAGGCAGATACAATGTAGATACAATGTAAAGGACATTTTTTAAGAAGCTGCTTTGAAACCTAAGAGGATTAAACACATACACTGGCTCCAAACCAGAAACAACTACATCAGTCTTCTGTATGAATGGTGTGATAAAGGAAGACATAGCTAATACACCATTAAATAAAAAATACAAATAAACCACAAAGGCATAGGTAGGCACAGAGCTATATATGTCCTCTAGCTTTAGCATTCTATTTTATAACGACTCTTTCATTTAAAACTGCTTATCAGTTTTATTACTGAATTTCTAGAAACATCCCAGGTAACTTCACTAAACACTAGTCAAAGATTTTTAGGGTAGACTGCTGAAGCTAGGGTCATAAATCCACACTTAACTATATTACATATACCTAAATATGGATTTAAACCTTAATTTCAGTGTTCACTACTGAAAATTTTGACTATATTTATAAAGTATCTAATATATTAAAAGATTGTCAATTACACAAAAATAATTAAAAGCTTTTTAGCAACACAGTACTGGAAAATAAGCAGCAGATCTATTCGAGTACTCTATGAAATTGAAGAATCCACATATAGATCAGAGTGACTTCATAGCAATGTACTTAGCAGGTTATTCTTCATGAACTTTGATTTTTGGAAATAAAGTGGAGGACTATTTGTTTCTAGTTATTAACCATATTCTGTATAACCTTATGCTACACTACAAAACACTCATTACCCTAGAGCAAACAATTTATTTAGCTGCTGCTAATCATCAGCTTCTTAAGGGATTACTAATAACGCTTCAATACATGACTGTATTTTCCTGTGACTGAGAAGCAAGTCTTAGTAGCTCAGGTACAGCATTGAATTATTAGGACTACACTGCTTCCAGACCAGGATTATAATCACGGCCTCCAGCTAGCTCACTACGCATGGGCAAAGCTTGCTCACATCTGTGCATGGAAATGTTTCCCTAAGTGTTTCTTCATGCTATCTCCTTGGCAAAAGAAGCATATCCTATACCTTTCTTCTGAGGGCAAGTTGGTCCCTGACGGAAGTATAAAATGCTAGATTAGAAGTTTCAAGAAAAGTTCCGAAGGAAGCGAGTTTTTAGTGAGGGAACTGGAACCTCCTGCTTATTTTGCTAGTGCTTTTGGGGTAGAAGACTGATGCCTTTTACCCATCAGCCTGCAAGAGGCCAATGATATTTCTCATTAGACAACAGTATGCTGTTAAGGTGTACCCCAAGGTGGCCCTCATGTCCTCGGCAGCTGCACGCTTCCAGCTGCAACCTCTTCCTCATGCTGACCACTCACATGCAGCTGGAAGATGCTTCTCTAGTCTTCACTCTCCTTGCACTGGTCACTGCATAAGGACTATCAACCTCCATCAGAAGTTGAGCAATAGCATTTTCTTTAAATTATTCCCAGAATTTCTCCTCAGTGACATGAGAAAATGTAACAGCTACATCTTCAAAAGCACCAGTGCCCATCCTAAAACGTGATTTCAGGAATACTAAATCTGAGAGCACCCAGATTTCTTGTAGGTATTTATGAGTAACTTCTATTAACTGCAGGAGTCAGAGACTAATCTGGCTAACGTGGTTCTAAAGAGAGACACGGACTCTCATCTCTTGGAGACAGGACTTGGATAATTTTTCAAAGTGCACTGAAGACCTTCTTAAGGCACATCATCGGACAAAACCTGTTTTCACTTGCTTTAGATTTGGAATCTTAGGTGTATTCCTCATGCGTAAAGACAGCATAGTAATTCACAGCTGTCACTTGTACTCAGCCTACATGTAAGTTCTAGAACCAACTGTAAAACTGTTTTTGCTGTGACAAGTACTTGCAGTTGTGAGGGCAAACAATCTGAGATTAAATGCTTACCACTTCCTTTGGATAACACTTGATTAAGCATAGATAGCTGGTGTGCTATTATATATATATTATATATATATATATATATATATATATATGTGATTATACTAACCAGTTCATGTTCTTACAGTTATTAATGCTTTCATCTGTACTGAAACTAAGTGCTGAGACAATGTTGATAATCTATTTTTATAGCACATAACACAACAGATCCTTGTCTTCAGGTGCTGTCACCATACAAAAATACTCAAGATTTTGATTTCCGTGAACAACAAGAAATTAAATAAAGACAACTTGAAAACCTGAATTTATTTTTCTCAAACATCCGTCAGCTCCCTTGCAAATATCTGCTTCTGCATATAAGACAGTTACCTTTGTACAAGAGTGTGTTTGGGTATATAACAGGAACATCTTTTGATTACTGTTCATTACTCTTCAAGAGACCTGAGTTCACTCCCTAAAGATCTTGGCTACAATACTATTTAGACAGCATAATTCCAGATAAGAGATAGATAAAAGACAGATATATAGAGAGATAAAAGATAGAGAGATAAAAGGATTAAAGCAAGAGAGCAATAATTGCACTTGTCTATTTTAGATTTTATATTAAGACATTTCTATTCAGAACAGACATCACTGTGAGAAGCTGCCTGAGCATAAAGAATACGGCAGTTCTTGCACGTAGAGTTTACAATCTAAGATTCAAATGTAGAAAAAATGGTTGAAAGAAGGAAGTATTTGGGAGATCAGAGTGGAGGGGAAGTATCAAAGATAACATGCAGGTCACAGTCCATAAGGATCACAGCTTGTCACTTGCCAGGCCCTTTTCAAGTACACCTGAACTGACAGGCAGATTTTGAGGTGGAACCTGGAGAATATATGTTAGCTGCAGTTACTGCTGACCAGGACCTTTTCTGGCCGGATGCACAGAACAAAGCATGTAAAGTGCCTCTTGAAGAACAGAAAATTAGGTGACAGAGGCTGGCAGCAGCAGCAGCCAAACAAAGGAAGAAATGAGCCTCCTAACAAAAGGACAAGTCTGAGAAATCAGGCGGAGATAAAAAAGAAAACTCTGAAAGTACAAGACCTCATATCACACTCATAGACCAGTACCCAGGCGCAGGCTGGACCTGCAGCACAGGACTGGACACAGCACAGTGAAGGCTCTGATATTTCCTGTACAATGCTGAAAGGACAGGTAACTTTCAGGTCTTGTTTTCTCTGTTGTATGCCATGGACTAAAGAGTTAATTTTTCCTCAGTACCACAGTTTNAAGTCTGAGAAATCAGGTGGAGATAAAAAAGAAAACTCTGAAAGTACAAGACCTCATATCACACTCATAGACCAGTACCCAGGCGCAGGCTGGACCTGCAGCACAGGACTGGACACAGCACAGTGAAGGCTCTGATATTTCCTATACAATGCTGAAAGGACAGGTAACTTTCAGGTCTTGTTTTCTCTGTTGTATGCCATGGACTAAAGAGTTGATTTTTCCTCAGTACCACAGTTTGTTAAGCTGCTTCTTGCCTGCAGAAGCCTGTATCAGTTCTTAGTAATTATTACCACTTTAGGAGAAGTATGTTTTGATCATCTCATTTCAGATTGGTCACTTCTCAAAAGAGAGATGCTGCCTGTGTAATATTTCAACAGGAGTCTGATCCACATCATAGAAACAGATTTCATCTGTTCAAGCATCAAGGGCAAATGGTAACGTTTAACAGGATGACAAAAAAGTAGTTCAACAAGATGCATAATGCTGTGCATAATTTTGGCTGGAAAGATAAACTAATGGTAGGGTAGCATTAATGGAAGCTCACTCTGTTTACAGGGAATAAACTGTTTTAATATTGCAGAAAGTAAGAGCCATCCACAGTTTCATGCCTCCTGCAGTACCACCTGGACATAAAACATGTCCTCACTCCCAGCCTTTCCCCCAGGTAGGTCCACAAACAATTGTCAGGAGACAGCACTAGCATATTCATGTCTGCAGATCATGCTCTGGGCTTGTGCAGCATCTGTACACTTGCTCAGGGAACCAGATCACAGATGTGAATCAGGAAAAAAAAAAACCAAACAAAACCCCCAACAAATCACCTTTTTGTGGCTGGGTTTTCTATGCAATCAATTTCCAAAGCAGTTGATTGTACAATGCACTGAAATTTACACTGATAAATACAAGGGAGCAGCAGTGGGAGATGGGAACAGGGAGTTCAGCTTTGAACTGCAGACTATGAACCCTGCTCACAGGGCTTCTCCAGGCTGTGCTGCTGACATTTGGTTTCAGTGCACTGCTCTTCTCACACCCACACCACAGTACAGGAATAGCAGCCAGAGGAATCCTCCTGCTATGTGTGTTTTAGCTTTGGGCAGTGATACACACCTGTGACCAGAATGGAAGCTGCTATTGTTTTGGATTTCTGACTCCGTAAAAGGAATGTTATTGTTTTGCTTACTTTTTTCCACCTCCCCAAAGAGATGCTCTTATGACCACTAGTTTCAGCAAGTTTTGTTCAAAACTAAAACAGTGCTTTTCCAGCTTGCCAAGTTCTGTGCCTTTTCACAGAACTCCGATGGAAGTGACATGTTAACAGGATGATCCATAAAACAGTAGAGTCTTCGTTCTACTCCCCATGAGATACTGATACAAGAAAGCATCTTGTTGATCTAAATACAGAGGAAAAAACACCCTCAAAACTGTGACTTATGACCCAGAGGTTAAGACCCCTATACTTATGTAAACCTCTCAGTCCAGTAGCTTAGTGAAATAATCACAAAAAAGAGCATCAGTGCTTCATTAACATTTGCAAAGCACTTTGAGACCTAGGTGAAAAGGCATACGTACAGTTACAAACAGGGAAGGAAACCTCTAGCCAAATAAAACTCCTAGAAGAACTACGCACAGGTTTGATTTCTCATTACAAACCATTCCTGCCATACTTAAAAGTGCTCGTTCCGTGCAATTTGAACACTCCTCTGGAACACTACGGTCTTGTCGCGGGCTTGGGATCCATGCTGACTTCAGCTGACTTGGAAATTCAACTTAAGCTCTGGGAGGGCATTCAGAAAAGCTGACTCAAATGCAGGCAGCAGAATTCTTCCTCCTTAACACAGGAAAAGCAAGCTGGAGAAGATCCCAGGTGTTGTTCTTGCAACTGATTGTTTGCTCCAATGTAAATGGTGGGGGAAAAGCCACAGGAAAAGTATTGAAGGTGTCATGAAGGCATTAGGCCTTCTCTGCATACAGAGCTGATTGCTGCTGGAGTGATCATGCCTTTAGAATTTGAAAGCCACAGCCAAAGAGAAGGAAAAATCTTGCCCTCTTCCACACTGTAAGGTTTTCTTAAGAAAACTGAGAAGAAACTTAAGTTTCTTTCTCCAGAGTTCCACTAACCCCCTTTTCAGTTGTTAAACTACTTTCAGAAATGCCCGTGAACTCCAAGAAACTTTTCCGGAGGAGGATTCATGACTCCTTTGCAGGAGTCACTCGCAAGCTGGCTTGCGTCACAGAGACAAAAAAGTAACTACACAGATTACTAAAGCAAAAGATCATCTCACTGCATTGGCACAGATCTACATTTCACTTCCGAGTAATCAAATCAGATATATTTTATCTGATGTGTCCGTAGGCAATCAGCTCTAGGTGGCGTTGCTTAAGCAGGGGAGTTGGACAAGATGACATCCTGAAAAGGAATGTAATGGTTCTAGAAGGTATCGCTATTGGTCTAATAGTTATAGAATATATCGCTATTGGTTTTGCAGCCATAGGATGTATCATTAACTGTATGTTTGAGTAATACTAACACAGCTGCTGAGGGTGGAGGAATGGTGTAACAAACTTCCCTCTGAGGCGCCAGCTTGGCAAACAAGGAATACAAGGACAAGATATGAGAACAAACTGCTAGCCGCAAGGAATGCAGAGACATAAGAGGGGAACTACTCACTCTAACCTGGTCAGAACTAGTCTTCCGGCCTAGTAGTGAGAACAATGAGAACTGAGTCTGCGCAAAGGAGAGAGCTCAATAAACAGACAAGTGAGGAAGTGCCTAGGAGGGGGTGAAGATCCATCTGACCACCACCAGAGACAACCCGAGTGCTACAGTATGCTTGTGCGAAAGTCAATTAGCACATACGTATGAGGCAAGCGGAGCTAATTTAGGTATGTATGACATTTCTTTGTCTTAGTTTGAAAAACTCATGGATATGTAATTAAAAAGTGTTTAAAACTCAGCCCCTGAGGGCAACCGTTGCGCACCTTGGCGGAAATATCCCCCATGTGCCCAGCGGTGTAATAAAGAATACTTGCTTAACAGTATCACAAAATGCTGCTTCAATCCAGAGGTCCCTTCCAACCTCAGCCATTCTGGGATTCTGTAGCAGATTTTCATACAACTTATATTTAAAAATCTTTGTATGTTATCGTAGTTAAATTTACAGTTCAGATTTTAATGAAGCCGGACAAGAATCCTGGAAAGTAGGGAGGAAGTAATTAAATAATCAACATAATTGCAGCAAAAATATACTCTAGGACACTTAACTCTGTATCACATTTACTCCGTTTTGTATTTTCTAATGTGAAGATATCAAGAAAAAAATCAGTTCCATTTGGATGAGCAGTACATCACTTTTTCAAGGGCAAAGGATCAGTCACAGAGGCTCCCAATTCAAGCTTTAACTTTGAGGATTTCCTAAATTGGGTCAGGTTTCCCTATGAACCTTGACTTGGATTGTGACACAAAACTACTGAAGCAACTTTGAGAAAAGTCATTACCTAGACCACGACATTATTGCTGAGAACTCCGCTAAAGTGAGTCCTGTGCCAAATACTGGTCAGCATTTTTCATTCTAAAATTGGTCAGTTTTTCTAGAGTCTTACAGCACTGTCAAGCCTTCTGCCTCTTGTGTGTAACTGGGCCATTTAATACCAGCCTGACCACAAATAACTCTGGGATGCTCCTCAAGACTTTCATTTGAATAAATTTGTAATGCATCTGTTACTCGTCGGTAGCCGGTGAAAAGCATGTATCAGATTATTATGTACCAGGCTTTTTATCAGATCACAAGAGCAAGTTATGCTTTCTGAAGCTATTACACTCCTGGAACGACTTCAAGAGAAGCAGACATGAAAAAACTAGTGTCATCTGGTAATCTAGGTACAAATCAGCACAGTCTTGTGAAATTACTTCATTGTTTTCTTGATTCCGGTTATTTTGAAGAAGTGTGATGACACACTTGTGGATAAAGAAGGCAAGTGTCAGAATCCCTGTGAGCTGAGGGAACAGAATTCTAAACTCTAGGAAGCAAAAGACCTGTTAATAACTTACTTCTTTGAAAGAAACAATGCCAAAATGCATAGGATGTACAGTGCTGTGGAGTCTGCTGAACATGAACCTCCACATTCAAATGGGGCAATTTATCTTATATTTGACCATAGCTGATGCAGGTGTTTAATCTGGAAGTACAAAATGCATGAAGACAGTAGTTACTATATAACGCACTCTCCAGCAAAGTTTATCCAGAGACTCCAACCATCAAAGATTATTAGGTTAATCTAGGATTTACATATACAAGCTTTTCTGCTTCTCAACAGTTTACGTGGAAAGCATTTTTGAGGCAGGAATCGATTTCAGTGAGGCTGTATATCTACTGGTCCCTAAACAGGGAGATGAGGGGAAGGAATCATTTGTTCTGTGAGCATCTTTTGTTATTAAGAAGTCACTTACGCTACCAGAGGANACATATACAAGCTTTTCTGCTTCTCAACAGTTTACGTGGAAAGCATTTTTGAGGCAGGAATCGATTTCAGTGAGGCTGTATATCTACTGGTCCCTAAACAGGGAGATGAGGGGAAGGAATCATTTGTTCTGTGAGCATCTTTTGTTATTAAGAAGTCACTTATGCTACCAGAGGGAAAATGACATCTGTAGATGTTTAAGAGGTTCAGCTTACAAACCAGGGCATAAAGAAAGGCAGAGAAACTTCCTGTCTTATCACACACCTTACAGTATCTATGAAAATTTTATTTATTTTTTTGTCTCCATAGAATAGCATTGCTCTGCTTCTTTTATTACTTGAAGGATTATGTTCACAAGACCATGTTTCTGGAAGTTGTGCAACTGGTCTAGGAATTCGCCAATGTGTAACATCATTAAAGCACTATCTTTCTTGTTATTATATAAAGATGTACATACTTCTTAGAGTGTTAACACCAACTAGAGATCCCTGAGCTAGCTTAGATTCTGGAAAGCATCCAGCAATATAGCAGAACACTCAGTAGAGGCTCACAAACTCTTACAGATCAAACCACAGAGAGCTCCATGCAAACATATTTAAGCCAGATTTCTCTAAAGTGCTATAAAGTCACCAAGGTAAACACGCCCCAGGTAATTAATGAAGGGCTCATCCAGGTTGAGAGAGTATGCCTTCCCTAAGGGCTGGATTCACTGTAGCTTCAATACCTAAATAGCATGTTTTGCTACTGATAGAATTGAGACAGCAAGTGACTTTTGGGCTTGTTTTCCATCCGCTACTTCAATCACAGTAATAAAAACCAAACCGACAGATTCAATACCTCTTTCAGTTACAGTGATGGAGGATTTACATGCATTAGCTACATGCTTTGTCTATCTCCTAGCAGTACTAGTGGCATTGCCAAAATAATCAAACTATTGGGTGCTCCACTTGTTTGTGACCCGCGGCACATACATCGTGCTATAAACCACTTTACACCAGGACTGCTTAATAGATCTTGTACTTGAATTCAAGATGCTTAAAACCTGATTTCTCAGACTTAGGCTGGTCTCCAGTTTAAATTAGTTTGTTAGTGAATCATACTTTGGGCAAATTTTCTCCTGGACACTCAGGAAGATTCTGTAGATATGAGGGCATGTGGGCATTTCAAGACTGTCTGCTGGGGCAGCTCAGGATAAAATCATGTTTCCATGCTTGCAGTGGAGCACAACCAAACATTGTGGTTTATCCACTGATTGAGCAGCACATGCTTGAGTATCATTTCTGCTTACAGATAGCATTAAGCATAATGCCATACAAAATAAATTAGGTCATTAATGCAGATGCTAATCATCCAATGCTTTGAAATCCAAATTTTTACACTGGAGATAAAAGTAGTTTCTTTGTCCAAAAAAGTCTGCTTAAAAGTAAATGCAGCGATGGAGGAAAATAGATAGCATAATTAGCACTGTTTCAGAAATACCTGCATCTATCTAGAGGTCTGTACTTATGCTGCAGTACTCAGGAGGATTCCTACAGAATTATGATTATAATCCAGTTCATCCTCAAAGCATCTGCTTTGCTCTTGCACACAGTTGTACTCTGCAAAAATTGCCTGCCTTTGAAGACACAGTCAGAAAGGACAATATTTTTTTTTTCTTGGTGACATGACCAAGCTGAAGAAACTGTTTTACATAGCCTTTTTCTGTTTCTTCTGATTCAAATACTGAAATAGGGTTCTGAATGCCTGGCTGAGATGAGCAATGGATGACTGTCAGCAGTTATGGAAAAATGAACAAACAGATTTGATGATAGCTAGGGGCTGGGGGGCAGAGAAGGGTTCTGCTGGGTTTTGAGCAGACCTCTTTGCCAAAGATACATAGAATACACTAGCTAAGCTGTTTATTCTGATTATTATTGTGCCAGATCAATTTAAGTTCAACTGTTTGCCGCAGTGTGTTACTTTAATTCCACAGATTAGATCAGATTCTATTAGAAACACAGAACGAGTCTAGTGTTTCTTTTTTTTGATCTCCATCTTGCTACAGTAATTCAAAACCCACCTTAATGTTTTAAGTTACCCTTGTTTTCTTCTCCAATTCTACATTTTTGGACCTAGTTTGCAACCCACATGTAAAACTGTTAGGACAGTGCTTATTGCGACTGGGAAACTAAAAAGGTAAAAACCCACAAAAGAAACCCTGACGAGGTGCATATCTTTGAATTTCGCCTGAAGTAAATAAGTAACTGTTAAAGAAGGACAAAATACTCTTGTCTCTAAGAACAGGAGGAGTGATATGATTCAATAGTATAGGAATCAGCTCCTTGGAGCAAACTGGTCACACAATTTTGCCTGCTGTAAAGGATGGGGAAAAAACCAGTAAGACCTAACCCCAGGTCTCTCATTCCAGGCCTCTTAAAACAAAAAATCGGTCTCTTTAGACTATCTGTTCATGCAATACCACTGCTTATGATTGTGACATCTCACACAGTAATTTGTAACAGTAATTTGGAAAGAAAAAACACCCATCAAAACAACACTCAAGAAAGAAAAGAAACATACTGGAGAGCTAACGGACGTTTAAAAGAGAAGAGTTAAGATTATGGACTAAGATTATGGACTGACACAGACTGGGAAGTACAGGAAAATTGTAAATTGCACTGAATGAGCTACTTCATTTACGCAAGACAGTGTGTGGAGAAGTTACAGCACCTTTACCAGTCAGTCTGTCACAGTCTGTCATTGCTAACTGCTACTGAAACAGGCATGACCTGAAAATGGTGCTGCCAAAACTTATGATAATATAGGAAAAACAGGACTATAGCAAACTCCCTGTGACATGATACATGTTGGAAATGCCTCTGACGGGCACTCCTCCTCTTCTCCATGGTGTTGATACTGTCTCCTAATTAAGAAACATCACTGGAAAAGGGGTTCTTTGTCACTTTGTCACAACGGATCCTTCCCATGCCTCTATATGCAACATCAGACAGCATTTCCTCACTTTACCTATGTCACAGAAGTGTTAAAAGGTGAACAAAAAAGTCATCATGAATTGCTTTAAAAAAATCTTAAATCCATCATATATATGCTTCATTACCGCATTTTAAGTATCTCACCTGGTATGAAAAAATCATTCTCTGTAAACCAGTTGTATTCTAAATGGATTCCCAGCCCAGATGAGCAGCCTTTATAGTAACCAGAAAAACTAAGTGGACTACTGAAACCGTACCTAGGAAAGACAAGAGCCAAACAAACACCATGAGGCAGTAGAAAGTATTTGTGTTGTGTTTTACTCTTACTCCATCCAACTAGTTACTGGTAGCCCAAATACTTAGGGTTGGTATTTATTCTTAAAAATACAGGCTAGGTCTAAATTTTCTTTTTCTTTAATTCTTTCACAGGTCAGACAGAAAGAATAATGCACATGCACCCAGTGCAAACTTTCAGTATGTTTCATGTTCTCCAGATGCTGCACTAGTGACAGTGGAAGTACCACCCTGTAATCCCTGCTGCTAGGCAGGTAGGAAGGTCTCTAGGCAGTAACAGATCGGTTCCAGCTTCAGCTGTCAGGATTTTAATCCAACACAAGAAAGTTGGCCACAGTACTGCAGCTATTACAACGTCCATTCACAGAGATTGACTTTTTGAACCAAATGGCTCAATGAGATACAAACGTTTACTGCAATTGTGAACTTTGCACTGGGAGCTAGAAGCTCATAATGACATTTGATCACTACTGATTTAAACCTTGTCTGGATCATAACCTTGGATATCCTTGATTGTAACACTGGATTTACATTCCATCTCATTGCTTCAGAGGCATCCAGCAATAGTCTGCACAGCTAGAGGACTACAGGTAAGATCACAGATGGGTATAAATGCCTTGCTGTGGGATGGAAATGCCGCTGTGTGTGGGATGGAAAGCATATGATCTTGGCTCCTGCCATTTGAAAGAGGTAAGAGCAGAATAATAACTCCCTAAAAATTGAAGGAAACTGTGCAACATTAATTAAGGCTACTGTGATGCAACCTCTGGGCAATAATATTGTGAGTCACCAGAGAACAGGCTGTAAGTGAGAAAAGAAACAGTACTTTTACAGTTTAGAATACAGATTCAGATAAGACATAATTTTATTCTAGCTATACCTTAAACGTTAAAAAATAAATTATCATTTGATTACACAGAGCATAGCCAAGGAATTAGGAGGACAAAAGGTTCTGCACTTGAGGATCAGCTTAACAGCTGGAATATTCTGCACTTTCCTAACAATTTAGAGTTCTGTATGTGTAAATCTAAGTAAAAGTGCTCTATTAAGATTCATTTCAGCGTCTCCAAAAATTGGCTTCCATTTTTCTTGTCCTAGACACTTCAAGGTTTCAAAAAATTAAGGCAACTTTGTACAGCTTCTGAATTACATAATCTACTGAAGTGATGAGAAATTTCATATTTTAATACTCAGGTTCTCAAATAAAAAAACAGTTGCCCACAATAATGTGCTAACTTGAAAAACAGATACAGTTATGGCTAGATCTCACTGGATAACACATTTTCTTATCCCTAATGTTATACCTAGTCTATGTAAAAACTTTACTTTTTACGCAAAAGCACTATCACTTACTAAAGTTCTGTGTTGTATTTTCATTCAGTGGTTCCAGCAACAGCAGATCCAAGCTCTGATTAAGTGTCACACTGGAACAGAGGACAAACTAGACCCTCAATTCCCTGTCCTCTACCTCCTTTACAATACATCTCCATCCTTTTCAACCCGTTCTGTGATCTTCATCTCCTTTTCCCTTTCTCTTCATTATGGGCTTTAATGCTATGCCCTCAGACCTCTCCTACTCCATAAAATATGACCAACCCCACCCATCATCCATGTGCTTTATCCACTTTACCAATCCCACCTGCCTTGGTCTTCTATCTCAAGACATGGAAGCAAGGAGAAGTCACAACTTCTGTCCTTGTAGCACAGAATAAGCCAGGTTAGGCCAGGAGCTGGAGCAAAGTTACACTGATTGATGTTATGATTAACTAATCAACTGATTGGTAGCAAATGACTTCAAATCAGAAGCAATTAATCTCTGGAAGTAACTGCCTGTTTTGAAATGTTTACCAGATGAGGAAGAGTATGCCTGACTGTTTGTGCCAAGGAAATATGCATCACAGTTTGGGAAAATCTGTTGTAAATATAGTGGAACTTGTTTTACAGGATTATCAAGGGAGCAAAGGGAAAAAAAACAAATCCCTGTTAACTGTAAGACTCAAGTAAAGCAGAAAAAGCAACCAACAAACCACTCTGAGGTACAGTATCGGCTGCCAGCAAACTACTGGAAGAGTGGCTGGAAAGCTGCCTGGTGCAAAAGGATAAGGGGTGTTGGTCGACAGCCAGCTGAATATGAGCCAGCAGTGTGCCCAGGTTGCCAAGAAGGCCAACAGCATCCTGGCTGATACCAGAAATAGCGTGGCCAGCAGGACTAGGGAAGGGATTGTTGCCCCGTACTGGTGAGCTGTGTTCAGTTTTGGGCCCCTCACTACAAGAAAGACACCGAGGTGCTGGAGCGTGTCCAAAGAAGGGCCACGAAGCTGGTGAAGGGTCTGGAGCACAAGTCTTGTGAGGAGCAGCTGAGGGAACTGGGGTTGTTTAGCCTGGACAAAAGGACACTGAGGGGAAACCTTATTGCTCCCTACGGCTACTTGAAAGGAGGTTGTAGGGGGTGGGTGTTGGCCTCTTCTCCCAGGTAATAAGCAATAGGACGATATGACATGGCCTCAAGTTGTGCCAGGGGAGGTTTAGATTCGGTATTATGAAAAACCCCTTCACTGAAATGGTTGTCAAGCATTGGAACAGGCTGCCCCAGAAAGTGGTAGTCACCATCCCTGGAGGTATTTAAAAGATGTGTAGACATGCACAAAAAATATGTGTAGTGGTGGACTTGGTAGTGTTAGGTTTACTGTTGAACTTGATGATCTTAAGGGTCCTTCCAAGCTAAATTATTCTATGATTCTATTCTATGATTCTACTCATTGGAGAAGCTTTTACTATTTTCTAAACATTTTAGCCACAATGAACCAATGCTTTAATAGTATTTGTTACCTACCTAGGACATTAAATTTTGCAAAGAAGAATGGAGACTTCAGATTTAAGAGGGGTAGAAGAATAGCAATCAGGTAAAATGGTACTGTTTGTGATTTGTTCCACCACTCCTCANTGAGGGAACTGGGGTTGTTTAGCCTGGACAAAAGGACACTGAGGGGAAACCTTATTGCTCCCTACGGCTACTTGAAAGGAGGTTGTAGGGGGTGGGTGTTGGCCTCTTCTCCCAGGTAATAAGCAATAGGACGATATGACATGGCCTCAAGTTGTGCCAGGGGAGGTTTAGATTCGGTATTATGAAAAACCCCTTCACTGAAATGGTTGTCAAGCATTGGAACAGGCTGCCCCAGAAAGTGGTAGTCACCATCCCTGGAGGTATTTAAAAGATGTGTAGACATGCACAAAAAATATGTGTAGTGGTGGACTTGGTAGTGTTAGGTTTACTGTTGAACTTGATGATCTTAAGGGTCCTTCCAAGCTAAATTATTCTATGATTCTATTCTATGATTCTACTCATTGGAGAAGCTTTTACTATTTTCTAAACATTTTAGCCACAATGAACCAATGCTTTAATAGTATTTGTTACCTACCTAGGACATTAAATTTTGCAAAGAAGAATGGAGACTTCAGATTTAAGAGGGGTAGAAGAATAGCAATCAGGTAAAATGGTACTGTTTGTGATTTGTTCCACCACTCCTCAAAGAGTTCAAAACCTGTATTGTTGCCAGAGAACATCACACTCCTGTTCTGTGGTGGGTGACCACTAGCAGCACTTGGACAAATGACTGGAAGAAAGGAAAACAAAAATATCCCCAGATGAAAGGGGTTTTACTTGCGCAGAATCTTCACAGCCAAGATCCCATAATTTCTGAGAGTGTTTCTACCCATGGGGAATAGGGCCACTCAACAGTAATGTTTGACAACTCAGTTGCTAACTTTTACTTGTTTGGTTTGTTTGGTTTTTGTATCAGGACTTTTAGCACTAAGATTTCACTGCTAGGCACCTTGCACTCCAAGCTGAAAAGTGCTACAGTTCTTTCAGCTGAGCACAACAAACATGCTGATTTGTCTGAAGCCTGAGCTGTGGCATAAGATCAGCCTTTGAGGTCACATACCTACAACTACACAACGAGGTGTGTTCAGTGCCTACATGTATTTAGCATTGTAATCTGTCCCTGCACATTTCAGTAAAATTGTATGAACCAAGATGCAAGGGCATCTGTGTAAAGAAAAGCTTGTATTAGTGTACATCGCTCTGGGAACACACAAACTAAGGTTGACAAGAAAGCTACTGTAACAATTGGTAGGTCTGAAACTCATGCTCTGAACCATAACACCCTGTCATCTTGGTGCCATGCCAGGTGCAAGTACATGACTGCCAGACCACACAACAGAAGCAATTTCAGATATGCACCCGTAACACTGCCAGAAGAGAATGTCACACTCCTGTTACATGATGGGTGATCAATGGCAGCACCTGAACATGTGACTGGAACAAAAATAACGAAAAAGAAAATTGATAAAAACGTGTATATTTGATTTTTGTTAATATCACTATTTCCTTCTAACTCTTGCCTACAAAGTTATGTGTTGAAATTTGAACCTGTCTTACTGTTCTCTGTCACCGAGAGGAATCACAGACACAATCAATATGATTGATAGAAATGATTCGTTTATTGCAATCGTGCTATCCCTATTTATGTAGCCTAATCATACATATGCAAGCTTAATCATACATACGCAAATAATACTCTGCTGATTGGTTACTGCCCGTTTGCGAAACTTCATGCCTTCTGCATTCCTGCGGTTGATAAGTGGTTTCATAGTTGATACATGGTTCAGCTAGTTTCTGCTAACACGTTACTTTTAACTGCAAGATCAGTCTATCCTTGCATTACTACACAATAGCCAGTTCTTCACATACAGTCTTGGCCTTGCATTGCTACACGACAGCCGGTCCGTCCGTCCCTGCATTGCTACACAGTAGCCGGTTCTTCATAATGCACAATAGCTGCGTTCTTCATCTCGCTCATGGGAATATGACCTTTCTCAGACCACCACACGTCCACAGTTCTCATAATGTCTTATTTTAAATTTGGCATACTTGACAGCCTCCCTCCCGCATTGGCTGCATGCCTGTTCTTTTACAAAGGCAAAGGTGTAAAAAGTGCACTGTCAAATTTCTTGAGAGACAATTATGTTACTTTACTTTCAGTTTTCTCATTTTCTTTCTCTACATTGTTTACAAGAGGATTGTTTCCTGATCTGCTCGGTAGCCCTGAATGCCTTGCCAAGAGTCATTTGGGCATCTGGCAGCCCTTAATTTTGTGGAACAGCTGCTTCAAATCTTCCAGTTGCTGTAGGATGGTGTGGAATATTGCTGTCTACTTTGTCTCCAAGTTATACCCCCTGCTGCATAAGAATGGGACAGAACAGCAGAAGCAGCAGAGAGTACAAGAGCAAGAGCACTGCAGCAGCTATTGGTGCCTTGCTGGTAGGGACTGTAGGAGAAACAGGATTCAACACCAGCTCAGAAACAAATCAACTGGTTTCCAGAATTATTTCTCAACCCCTTTGCCTGACTCCAGACAGCTGCTCTCCAGAAACACAGCTGCAGCTAGTGTGACACACAGCTGTCCAGCTGGTACTGAAGTGTTTCTCCATTTCCATAAGCATCCGGGGTAGAGAAAATTTTCTGTTTCATATCAAAGAACTAAATTTTCAGTTACTATGTTTAAGCAGGAAGATCAGAGGCTAACAACACCTAGCTCCTGCTTCTGCCTTCATTCTACATTATGCTGCCTACTTAAGAACTCCCGACAGATCTACAGTCGCACTTGACTGCAGTTTCTTCCCTTGGTTATGCAAATGTCAGACTCCCCACAAAATGAAAGTGGATGCCCATGTAGCCTGACATTTGTTTCTTTTTGTGCTCAGCATCATTAAAGCTGTTCTTAAAGCATTTTTTGAAGTAAGAATGCTGCTGCAGCGGTGGTGAGGAGCCAAAACGCCCCAGACAATATTTTAAACAGTAAACAGATTTGATGTGCCTCAATTTTAGGGTGCGGAAGTTAAAATTCCTTAAGGCAATTCCTCATTTCGCAACTACAGTTAAGAGATCTAACATTCATGGTTTTAAGGAGGATCTATCTGGGTATACGCGAATTTCTAATTCGCTTTTTAATCCTTATCCCCACTTCCACATTCTTTCATTTTTTTTGCAATTATTAAGCTTTCCAAGTGTGCGGTTATTTGTCTAAGTACAAATTTCACAGCAAATTACAAGTTTTTAAAAACAGGTAGTTAGAACTTACAATATAAACTTTGTAACTGGGATGTGGTTAGGCACGGAAACATGATGATTTAAATTGCCCCCCAAACCAGGAAACACACTTTGTTACTTCCATTGGTGCCAGGAACAACATCTGTTACATCAATGTCATGAACAAAGTCTGAATGGAAGAAAAAAATCTTACTATCAATGTCCCAAACCTGCTACTACGCTTCTAACTGTTGACGACACAAAAATTCAGTACGGAAATATTTTGGAAAATTACATCACAGGCATGAAACAGCAGCTTGCACTCCCCCCAAACCCCAAGTGGGTATTTTAAAACTTTCTTTTAGAAATGTTTTAAAGTAGTACCCCCCTGTACTACTGTCTTCTCAGCAGCCCTGTCCATTGTGAAGTTCCCAAGCCTCCCCTCCCGGTTACTCATTCCCATTCCCCAACGTACCTCCACTTGTCCCAGCTCCTTTGTCTGCAGTGCTGTACAGTAGGTTAGTGAGTAGATGCAACTTAAAACCAGCCTCTTTCAGGACAGAAACACGGAAAAAGCTTCCCCTAGTCATTTTCCTAATGTATTTTTCAGAAGAGGCTCTGTGTGATGCTTTTTACATATTGTATTTTAAAGAAAGGAATCTCTAGAAAAAGGTTCAAGTGTCACTGTCTACATTCATCTCTAGTAGTATTTTGCTTCCAGTACACTCCTGTGCCACTTCACTGCTCTGCAGCTTCACCAATTGAGAGTATTGGATTGCAATTTCCTTGTATTTATGCATATAAACACCCAAAAAATGCCCACCAGCTTGGAAATTTAATTAGTGCATCTAGTTAAAATTTGCCTCTGACACATGTAGGAGTATTATGCACACAGAAAATCAACTGGGGCAGTAGGCCTCAGATTTTTTAGATTCAATTAACAGCAGCTTGTCTCTCATAAAAAAAGAAAAATGTCTATGGGAAGAAAACTATTTTTCGTTTCTTCATTTTGATTTATGACACCCATACATTCATACATGCACACACGTGTATGAATCACAACTGAGTTTCTCACACTTACTGATATCAGTTCAGTGTATATAACAATCAGAACATTTAATTAAAATCATTCATCATCACCTAACTTCACCACTGTTTTGTGTTGCTACTTAAAAAAAAGCACCTAGTGTGAAGTCATCAAAAGAATTGATAGCTCTTAGAGAATTAGAGCATTTTAAAATTAGTTATACATGGATAGCCAACTTATGTTTCCTCTGTACTTAAGAAGAATTTTAGGACTAGCAATTGCATTTGTAGATTTATTTCTGTTTCATGAAACAAAAACAGAACAAAAGCATGGAACACTGTGTTGAAAAAAAAAAGACAGGATATCATACGTGGCTTACAGTTCTTGGTTTTTTTGCATACTATTAATTTCTAGACCATCCTCCCTTAGGAATCAGTTTGTTCCCACCTAAATGGTGTGTGCATATTTTTTTAAAAGTCAGCTGAATGTACCAGAATTAAATAAAGTAGCCTGCTTAGAATAATTTAGAAACACATGGCTGGAAGATGCTATTGTGTCAAACATCCTACTACTCATTTTATAACTTAGTAACTAAGTAGCTACAATGAAAGTTAGTACATGAATCCAATGATTAAAGTTATCACAGAGCAACTCAAACAAGAACGCCTAACAAATATAGGTAAGTGATAAAATGTCAGTCTCAGGGAAAAGCAGGACTTTTTTCCTAGAAAAGGAACTGTTTTGATCATTCTGAAGTCTGCTCATTAGAACTGGAGTTACATGGTTTAGAATAATTTAGGATACAAGTGCTAATTTATTTAACAAAAAACAAAGTCTAACATGAAATGGCCTTAACAACATATGAATTAGGTCAGCTGTAAAATACTCCAGCCATTAACCAATAAAGTATGTCCTTCAGGGATGGTGGGAACTCTAAGTAAACATTGTTTAAGAGGTAAAAGTGTCTGTGCTGTTATTTGCCTCAAAGATTTGTTAATTACCTTCAAAACAGAAACTCTTAAATCTTAGTAGTGCTATTCAGCCCTGTGAGTCAGATTTTCAAAGCTCCCAATGCCTTCATTTATTCCCATAACTCTACACACCTAATTGATTGTATCCACAAAAGCTTGTCTGTCTGTGCACATACAATGGTGTAAATAACGAGTATGTTTTCTTTTGTAGCAACGCCAGTCTAAGAATCATTCTTTCACTGTGCTACAGTTCATTGTTCCTTCAGGGATGCTTGCAGAAACTTTCTATATGGCAGCACTCCAAGCGTGTTTGCTGAAATCTAGAATGAAACCAGATTTTTTTTCATTAACCTGGATCATTTCACTAGCCTGTCATACGGCTGTTCCAACAGTTACACCCATGCAAACAAGGGGGGAGTGAAAATACAAAGTGGAAACAAGGAACCAGTTTTGCATTCTTTAAACTACAGCAAGAAGCCTCATTACTGACATGCAAATCAGATAATAGGTACTTTGTCTTTCACTAAAACCACACTTTAAGAGACTGAGAAACTGGCTTTGAATACATGACTGTGCCCATAACTCCACACACAGTTGCTTATTCTCACTAGACTTTTTATACAAAGTAACAGAAAAATCAAGCTTAAGTAAAATGGACAATCCTTTTTCAGTATAAAGCAAAGTCTTGATCATTCCACAAGATAGGTGTAAAAGTTAAACAAAAATGTATACTTACTGTATATAAACCTTCCTGTATTGAACAGAAAGTTGGACATAAGCACCCAATAAACAACCATGGCTCCAACAAGTGATACCATAGAAAATAAGAGGCTTGACCATTGACCAAAGGATCCAAAGTAATACTTGCAAACATCTGGGAATTCCCAGTTTGAGGTATCTATTAAAGCTGAAGAAGACACAAAAAATAGAAACATATCTAAACAAAATGTTGCATTAGAGTCAGAAGAACTCTTCATGACAGCATGTGTTCTTGTTTCAGAATATTCTGATACAAATTAACAGTGCTTCCAAGGGCTAAGACCACTGCTGTTAACTTAAAGTACAACACTCATTAGGTGTTTGGCAGAAGGAGCCTGAAGAAATAGAGGCTTTTATTGTGGCCATACGACTACTCTGAGTACTTCCAGAAGCAGAAATATTTCCAGAATAAGACATGGTGGCAAAAATGCAGCCATGAATTTTCAGCTAAAGCCTTCTGCAGGAGTTATGGTAAAGTAGGCCAGACCATGAACTNTCGCTTAATAGCCAGCCCAGCTTCAAACCATGACAGTCTATTATACTCAGGTCCCAAGGAACTTAAGGATAATCTAATAAGGAGAGGCAGACATTTAGTTTAGATCCAGACTATAAAAGCAGGGAGACACTCAAAGGAAGGGCTTTTATTTGCAGGTCAGGTCTAACAGACAGTAAAGATACAACAAACTAAGAATCTATTAGATATCTGCATTTCACACTTCATGGAAATATTTGCATTACGAAGCTTTGTATTTCTTACATATCATTTTCCGTGATTTCACGACTCTGTAGCAGCAATAAACAGTCAAAATGCCCATCAGTAAANATTTTCAAAGCTCCCAATGCCTTCATTTATTCCCATAACTCTACACACCTAATTGATTGTATCCACAAAAGCTTGTCTGTCTGTGCACATACAATGGTGTAAATAACGAGTATGTTTTCTTTTGTAGCAACGCCAGTCTAAGAATCATTCTTTCACTGTGCTACAGTTCATTGTTCCTTCAGGGATGCTTGCAGAAACTTTCTATATGGCAGCACTCCAAGCGTGTTTGCTGAAATCTAGAATGAAACCAGATTTTTTTTCATTAACCTGGATCATTTCACTAGCCTGTCATACGGCTGTTCCAACAGTTACACCCATGCAAACAAGGGGGGAGTGAAAATACAAAGTGGAAACAAGGAACCAGTTTTGCATTCTTTAAACTACAGCAAGAAGCCTCATTACTGACATGCAAATCAGATAATAGGTACTTTGTCTTTCACTAAAACCACACTTTAAGAGACTGAGAAACTGGCTTTGAATACATGACTGTGCCCATAACTCCACACACAGTTGCTTATTCTCACTAGACTTTTTATACAAAGTAACAGAAAAATCAAGCTTAAGTAAAATGGACAATCCTTTTTCAGTATAAAGCAAAGTCTTGATCATTCCACAAGATAGGTGTAAAAGTTAAACAAAAATGTATACTTACTGTATATAAACCTTCCTGTATTGAACAGAAAGTTGGACATAAGCACCCAATAAACAACCATGGCTCCAACAAGTGATACCATAGAAAATAAGAGGCTTGACCATTGACCAAAGGATCCAAAGTAATACTTGCAAACATCTGGGAATTCCCAGTTTGAGGTATCTATTAAAGCTGAAGAAGACACAAAAAATAGAAACATATCTAAACAAAATGTTGCATTAGAGTCAGAAGAACTCTTCATGACAGCATGTGTTCTTGTTTCAGAATATTCTGATACAAATTAACAGTGCTTCCAAGGGCTAAGACCACTGCTGTTAACTTAAAGTACAACACTCATTAGGTGTTTGGCAGAAGGAGCCTGAAGAAATAGAGGCTTTTATTGTGGCCATACGACTACTCTGAGTACTTCCAGAAGCAGAAATATTTCCAGAATAAGACATGGTGGCAAAAATGCAGCCATGAATTTTCAGCTAAAGCCTTCTGCAGGAGTTATGGTAAAGTAGGCCAGACCATGAACTAGTCCTCAACAACGCCCTGAAATGAGTTATCGCAAACTCGAGGTCTTAACTGCCTTTATTGGAGCAAGCGAGAAGATAGTTTATGCATAAAACCAGCAGCTACAAGAGTTGCAAGATGTGTTTTGAACAATAGAAGTACATTCTAAGTAGAACCACTGTCAGTCAGGCAACTGTCCATACATTGCTTCAACACGGAATATGAACAAATATTAGGGTAGTACAGGCACACAACACAAGTGGATGCAGCTACGGCCTACGCTGTTCCACTGCAGAACACAATTAGAAATATATGTAGAGAACTGGACAGTGCTTATGGAGAAGGAGAGAAGCCTCTAACTCTATTAAGTCCCCAAATGCTTAGTAACTGAACATCTGAAACCTTGCTTGCTAAGAGTTTGGGTTNATGAGAATGATTCCAGAAGTAAAGCCTGCCTGTTAAAAGGGAGAAATACAGTTTACTTCCTTTATCAATAACGCTAGGGAAAAACAAAGAGCAAGCCATGTTGCCAAAAACATTTTCATACCTATACATTTTTTGTAGTTTTACCTGTTTTATTCCCCATGGGATACTTTATAGATGTATCCATCATTGTATTCCATATCATAAATCCAGGAAGAAAAGAAGTAAGACAGTGAATAATTTAAGAAGCACTCTTACATCATACTACCCTCTTAGCTACAATAATTATGCATACAATGTAGAACATTCAATAATAATGCATTTTCTGGCTAATATACGGCAATGTGCTTAACATACATTGTCACTATACTGGAGTTTTTACCATGGCCATCTGTGCAACTGTCAACTTTAAAAGCAGCTCCTAATGGACTGTGCACATAGATTTCATCAGGAGCTGGAAGTACATGATCAGGAGCAATCTAACAAATAGATAAAAACCAAGACTTACTAGTAACACCAAAGTAACTATTGTTCCAAATACCACAAGCCAAATGTTGCAAAACCTTTCCATGAAAAGTGCATTACAAAAAAACCCAAAGGTTGGACTACATTAATTTTCTCCCTGTGAAAAAAACCAGTTGATCGAATTTTTAGCTGGATAGCAGACAAATAGACTTTTCTTCTGCAAAATGTCCATAACATACCAAGCACAAATCATGCTAGTTCAATTACTGCAGCTGACCACTGTTTAAATCCTCTTATAGACAGGAGGATGAGTATACACATCTGGGCAGCTGCAGAGCGATTCTCCCCTTCTTTATTTGTGCTTCTTTTATAAACCTAGGCTGTGGAAGACTCAACATGCCAGAGACCACTCAGTTAATCTGGCCCCATCTTTGCCTTACCAATGCCCTGTCTGCAGGAGAGGTGAGCCTGCTATAGTAATGAATCTGCTTATTCATTGCCGAAGCTTCATCAGTGACTCTTTGCATGTCATCATTCACACTGACTATGTTTGTAGGCTCCACATGAAATGGTCTAAAGGAGGGAGAAAAAAAAGAAAGGGAAAACTCTTAAAACCCTGGAACACAAGAGCTAATATACAACTCGGAGAACAGTTTAGCATCACTCCCGATCAGGATGTCATTCACTAACACAAAGCAAATGCAAATATATCACCGCCATGAGGGAAGCTGTCATCCATGAAAGAACCTTGTGCTTACATCGCCCATACTAAAACAACCTCTTGCTCAGATTCTGTGGGGCAACCTAAAGTCAAAACTCATATCTAATACCCAGACTATTAGTTTTCAACAATGAGTTACACCAGAACTACATGTTAATAAGCTTGGCCAAGCTTATTAGCGCTTATAACCAGCGTTGCTAGAACCAGTGATGAGGAAGAGAAGTAGGAACAGAAAGCGTCAGAATGCAGAAGCAGAAAGAAGACAGAGAAAAAGAGAGGAATGAGCAGTTGTACTGAGGATCACCTATGAAAAGGCTAGCAACTACCCATCTAGCCAAAAACACTGTATGAATTTGTGTTTCATGGGGAAGGAACCAAGCCCAAATAAGTCCACGTGCTCATACTATTTTTAAGCCAATGGAAATTGTCACAGAACAACAGTTGTCTATTTGCAGTTCTGAACTACTATGCAACTTCCCTTCAGATTTAATTAGGGTAATCACAGAGAACAGGACTGTCGGCAACATTAGTCCCACATCTCTTACACAGAGATGTACAGAATACGGGTGGTCTGCCTTTCCTCTTCCTTAGCTGAGTTAAGACTTCAGGCACGGTCACAGCCACTACAGGAGCAAGCTGCCACAGCACACTACCCTAGCTTTCTCTGCACACAGGAAGGCACAGAGCAATCAGAGTGAAAGCTGTTCCTAAAGGTACAACACAACATAAATCTAGCTTCATGCAAGGGGTGCTTTTTTAAATCAAGTATAATTTACTTCCATATAGGCATACTATACTATTGCCTAAATGCAACATTCGCTCTAGCACTGACAGACTAATTTCTCAAACAAGAGAGGGGATACTTGCGACCTGTAAGCCTCAATACAGGGCTCTGGGGTTTTTTCCCCTTTCATCAGTGCTTTTAATTCCTAAAGCAATCTCAAAAGCTTTCTGATCTTCTTCTTCCAGGTTGATGTTTAAATCACTCAGAAAAAAGAACCACCTCAAAAACAGAATCTACCAAAGCATAGATCACAACATGTTTAGGCTACCAAGAGCGGACATCAGGTCAGCAATAAAGTCATGTCATTTTTCCTGTAATATGAACACAGCCTATTTGAATTTTCAATATCCATTTGTTTTTCAATACCCATTTCCGGCTCAGACTACAAAGAAACTTGGTTAACCCTTCCTGTCCCAGCTCTCAATACCATAACAAAGGTCCCATTCTCTTTCCCAGTGAATCATTAAGCATTTGCACCATGGCATCACCTTTTATCTAGAAGAAAGAAAAGGAATACAGCTCTGAAGCTGGTGGTTGTATCTTTGGAAGAGATGAGGGTAGGTCCTTATTCCTGTGTGCTTAATGGGACACAGCAGGTAAGAGCATTTATGGGATTAATGAAAACTCACAGACTGTGCTGGCTTTGGCTGGGATAGAGTTAATTTTCTTCATAGTAGCTGGTATGGGGCTATGTTTTGGATTTGTATTGAAAACAGTGTTGATAATGCAGAAATGTTTTGGTTATTGCTGAGCAGTGCTCACACAGAGCCAAGGCTTTTTCTGCTCCTCACACTGCCCCACCAGCGAGTGGGCTGGGGATGCGGAAGCAGCTGGGAGGGGACACAGCCACGACAGCTGACCCCAACTCACCAAAGGGATGTTTCACACCATACGACACCATGCTCAGCATATAAAGCTGGGGGAAGAAGGAGGAAGGGGGACATTCGGAGTGATGGTGTTTGTCTTCCTAAGTCACTGTTACCTGTGCTGGAGCCCTGCTCCCCTGGAGATGGCCACACACCTGCCTGCCCACAAGAACGAGTGAAGCAATTCCTTGTTTTGCTTTGCTTGTGTGTGCAGCTTTCACTTTACCCATTAAACTTTCTTTATCTCAGCCCATGAGTTTTCTCACTTTTACCCCTCTGATTCTCTCCATTGCACCGCAGGGGGGGAGTGAATGAGTGGCTGTGTGGGGTTGAGTTGCTGGCTGGGGTTAAACCACAACACAGACAAAAGTGGAAAACAGAAAAAAGTAACTTCTTCTCCACAAATTCTTTCCTTCATCTTAGACTGCACTAGTTCTTACATCTTCCTTTATCATGCGAAAAACGGCTTAGATTTGCTAAGCTGTTTCCTAATTATTGAAATGAAAGCAAACAGACTTTCAATTTTTAAAACATTCTCAATTGACTCTTTTTTTCCCATGTATATGACATGAAGGGGGAAATCCCCATTTTATACGTGGACTTCTGTGGTGTTCTTATAAACAATTAAGAGAGATAGTGCAATTAAACAGGAATAAGTTTTAGACAACAGCTTTATTACCTAGTCAGAGGCACACAGGGCTAACTAATTCCATAGGTACGTAGTGTACAGAAATACTCATGGATGTCAGCTCTAAAGGACTTCACTTGTTCTAGCTTAAAATGCGTTGGGCTGATCCAATCATTGGACACTACTAAAAAATATTTCATTAGAAGACCTGTAAAATAAAGACTGTAATTATGAGAATAGGAAATGTAATATGTTTAAATTGCTTCCTACCCTGGGTCAGCTCTCTGCTCTTTTCTTTTTGGATCACTGACATACATTATATTTAGAACATGAAAAGTACGTGTTTTGCTAATTATATAGCAGCTGCATAGTATGAAGAGCTTAACGAAGACTACCTCTTTTCCCATCACCAGTTAATATTATTAGTACATCCCCATAATCTTCCATTGCTACTGTGGAAACATTCCACTGACACAAAGCCTACGTTTTGCTTCAAAGTGAGCAAATATGTGGTAAAGATTTCCCTCAAAATGGTGTTCAACAACTGCTGACACGGTTGTCAAAGAAAATTCTTCCAGACTGAATGACAGTGGGAGATTAATTTTAAAGCAATTCAAATTAAGGCCATGTATTATTTTAAAATTCAAATAACAAAAAACATGCATCAACATCCTGCTTTATGGGGAAAGCAGTGTTTTTAGTCAACGACCAAATAAATATCAAGAAAAATGTATCTGTCGGTAGATAAATTCTTCAGAGAAAGATATTTCATTTTCTTCAGTATTAGTAACAGAGAGTCTGGATTGAACAAGCAATTTATGGTCCAGTAGAAACCAGAAGGGTATGACGCAGAATCTATGGGTGAGGGAAAAAAAAAAATTAAACAACCCCAAAGAAATTCTATATATCTGTTGCTGCTGCTTCCTGCCTGGAGGCGTGCACATGTTTAATGCTGCCAGTACTTGGTCTAATTCCCCTTTTGATCCCTTCTGGTGTGCATCTGTTGAGAGTGCAAATGATCTAAAGAAGCAATTAATTTTCTTTTTCTCAGGGTACCACTGCACCTCTAGTCTTACTGAGCAAGTGACTATGCTAAAACAGACTGTCCACCTATCGGTTTCATGGTTGTATTAAAGACCTCTTTGAAAACATCAGCCTGACCTGGAAGCTAAGCAGGCAGGCTGGAATGCAACCTTCCTCCCTGATTTCCACTTGGAGAGGGTAGCACTCTGTCTAGGATTCAGGTTATTTTCCCATCCCCAGCTACACCCAGATCAAAGACTGGATGTAAGGCATACTCAGATGGAAGTATGAGAAGCTCTCAAAGACTCAAAGAAGTTCTCAAAGACTGAGATTTTCAAAGCCCAAAGCAGGATAGGATATAATTTGGGAATTATATATATAATAATTTTGGAAAACACCCTCTAGCAATCTCAAACCTAGCAGACAAGCACTCTGTACATGCAAGCATCAGCAGCTGCAACAGATTCCTAGAAAACTTTCTGATTTATACAGGCAATCGCATTATATCTCTCACATGGCAAAATGATTATGAAAAGGATGTGGGACAATGTGATCTGGGCAAGGGGGGAGGTTATATGACTGGAGGGTGTGACTATTAATGCAAAACAGTGAAGACATTTCCATGCACTGAGACAGACTATAGTGTCCACACTAAAAAACAAAACTACAATTTATATTCCAATAGCTAGCCTGAAAAACAATGCTCTTTTTACCAGGGCAAACACACCAGTGAAACACAGCTGTGAATTGACTGACTATCATAGAAATTAAAGTAAGCAGAAAAAGTAATAGTAAGAAGATACTCACAGGTTGCTGTTTCTTAATCAGTAATGCCTGTCTGGATAGGAACATTACAGATGTCAGTGCACTTCTCTTAGGAAAAGCTGTTCCAAAGAATTCCATGACTGGCTTGATTTTTACTTTCTAAGCTGTCTGAATTTACTTAACCATTGTAAACAGCATGCTTACATTTTATCCTGCAAGATCTTTATTCTGTTAGCAATACACTGTACTTAACTTCTTCCACATTCATATCACCACTATCATCATAATGATCACAGCATGACGACACAAGTATCTTAAAACGCTGGATGAAGAACCAAAATAACCTTTCAGAGCACAATACTAGGTCACCTCTATTGCTCACAGGATACACATTTTAAAAAATAAAGAATCACAAGCTTTACCATACCACATTTCAAGCGCTTTTCCCTCTTCTGTGACAAAGGCAAAGCTATTGTACTCTTCTCTTACAGAAGGTTCTTAATGAAGAAGGTTCTAATTCTTCCCAGTTAGGAAGCAGTAATATTAGGAATTAGTAAAAATGTTAGCAACACATAAAAATGAAAAGCAGGCAAACGAGTAAAAATCCTACCTGGGTGTAGAGTGGTAAAAGCATAATGAATGCAGTTTTGCACAGGTTAGTTCTGACCATTGTCTACCCTTTTGTAAGTTAAAAGAACTTTGAAAATAAAAGGGAACAACCACTGTTGCATTAAAAAGGCTTCTCTCACTGCCATCTACAGACACTGTTTAATTTATAAACTGTTTATAACTACTGATCTCTCCTACATTGTGTAAGAACACTACAGGACTTCAAAAAGAATAAAAATAGGAAGGTGGCTTGATCTCCCTTTATCAGGGGGCATTATCAAGTTTTTTCATATGCAAAACAACTAACACAAAATATCATTTTGTTCTTTGAAGGTTCAAAAAGTCCTGAAGACAACTGTAGTATCTGTTGACAAGAAATAGATTTAAAGAGTAGTCAGAAGTAATAAAGAAACTCCCTCTCTTGCATACAATAATCGTCAATAAACCATTGCAGCAATGACATTGTAGTTTTTAGAGACCTACAAAATGAGCAAAACACACCTTACACGGTGTGAGTAATTCGGATCATTGTGAAGAATAACATTTTCTAAAAGGATTAAAAGCGGCTTTATATTTTCCCTAAATTAGTAAAAGAATACTAGATAAAATAATTTACAACTCTAAAAAACAATTAGCTTATTGTTCTTATGTAAACACTGAAAAGCATGCCTTTCAAAGATCCCAAATCCTCTAAGCTGTTAAGAAAACAAAATACATATGTAAATGCTGTCAAATCTCAAACAACCCAAACAAAAGAACAGAACAGCACTAAGAAAGATGGACAGTGATTATAAGCAAATCACACAAAACACTTCAAGAGCTATCTCAATCAAAGCAAAATGACCACTCATCTACCTCTGATCAGGTTTCTGAATAGCAAGTTAAAAAAGGAGCAAACTAAGCAGAGCCGATCACGTACTATTGCACTTGCACTGTTTGATACTTTTATGCATGATAAACTTCTCTTCCTGGAGCTGCTACTCCCTAAAGCTCTAATGAAGCAGCCCTTCAAACCACCCTCTGCTCTGACCCCGATGGCCTGTTCTTCCTCATCCCATCTTCTAAAGACTATGGCTGCCCACTGCTCCTTAAACAGAACACATACTTCCTCCAACACAAGGAGTTCCCAAAAGCCATATAAATTAGCAGTCACCTTCTGCCATGAGGGGCTCAGACACTCCTCAGAAAGAAGATAAAGCACGAACTCATTTTGCACATGTTCCTTTTCTCACCTGAAAGCATTCTACTGTTTCCTAACCTTTATATAGACATTTCTGTACGCTCTTACGCCTGTGCTCCATTTGCTCCCTCGGGCTCACTCAGACCCTTACCCTCCTTCCTTTGCTCACAGAGAAGAGAGAGACTGTTTAGCCCCTGGTTAATGGGTAAGTAGGCTCTCATGGCTTCCCAAAGGTGCAGGCTAAGACTGCAGCAAAACTATCATCAAGAATGCTCTTTTTTCTGAAGTGGACCCCAACAAGAGGCTTTTGTATACAACAGTGCCATCTTCAGTTCCTTCAGAAAAACTGCTCTACTGAAATACAATACTGGATGCAAAGGGTAAAAAAGAGGCACAAACAGGGTCCAAGAGGTAGCACACGGCTACTCCTTTGTGTAAAAATCAGAGCTGTAGCCTCCAGCTAGCATCAGAAGGAGAGTTCCCGCTCCAATCTCAGTTTTGGTTCCAGGAACAGTTCACAGACATCTTAACTGCAACAGTAGAGGAAGTCTCCCACTCCAACCTCCTTTAAGGAACAGAGCTGTTAAATTCTTACGAAAACATGAAAAACAACCACTTATCTAGATATGTATTATGTCCACAGGCATGGCAAAAAGGCTGGGCTGCCAAATTTTTCATATTTGCTCAATCTCAAAAAAAGGTAAATTTTTTTTCTTAAAGGCAGTAAAGGTCACTCAATTCCCTCAGTACGAGCAAAGAATGTATTTTTCCAGCATCACCTGCAGAATGCATACAGAGCCATTTATACACACTGACAGCCATTTATCTACACAATCTGCTAAGCTTTCTTGCACAGTCTCAACATTTTGGTTTGTTGTGCTAAATAAAAAACATCATGCTTCAGTATACATACAAGATATTCAGCATTTGAAGAGTGCTTTAAAAGCCACATGCCAAGTTCTTATAGCAACATGAAGCAATGTCAATAGAAAAGCCTTATTCTTATAAACAAAACACAATACAAACATCCGTTCACCTGGCGCTTGGAAATAATATCATATAGAAACAAAGTAGGAACCGTTGTACTCGGATCCTGGTTTCCAAATGTTAGTCTTCTGTCTTTGCAGGATTCTGTTGCTAAAAGCAAAGATTAAACAACTCATTGCTACATAATCATTCCATAGATTCATCCTTCCTCATACCTTTTGCACTTAAGAGTCTTCTGGATCAAACTGTATGTTCATTATTGCACAATTGCTTTCATCACCTCCCACAGCAACCAAGAGAGGTTTGGTGTCTTCTTCCATATTTGGTGAATGTGCCTCCTTGTTCTTGATTTTGTCAGTTATTCTGACCTAAAAAAAAAAAAGAAGCAAGACAACTGTAGTTAAGTAAAACTGTGTCCCTGCTATGAATTTAACACTGGCAGAGTCCCACAGCTTCAAAAGCTCCTGGAGTGAGAAGGCCCATAAAATCCCTTCAACTTACCACTTGAGAATTCTCATTCCATAACGCAAACATCATGGAGCAAGTACAGCGGGGACAGTATTCTTTACAAGACACTATGCATTCAAGTAAAGTCGTCAATGTACAATTGTGCTCTGAATCTCTTTTAGCATTGCAACAGGCAATATAAATTAAAGGAATATGATGGATGCTGGGTTTTATATTGGGACTGAAACAGGTTTGTAAAAAGTGAGGCTCAGAATCTGAATTTCCTTTGAGTTACCACAGCCAAGAATCAAGTCTACCGTACGCAAATTAAGTATATTCATACATAGGTCTGCTTTCAAAGCATGGACTCCTTTTCTTACTGCTCCACCGTTAAGACCTGTGTGATTTTTAAAGGAACTGTATTTCCAATTTGTAACAGTACAGCTGAGAACAACTTACCACAGTTATTAAAGACTATTACTTCACCAAATTACTTCAAACTTTGCAGCAGATACATACACAGTTTTCCAGTGTATTTCCCAGAATAAAGATCAGATT
>VZSC01007403.1:15891-157942 GCA_013398225.1 Steatornis caripensis | reverse complement strand
ATATTTATAAGCATTAATCAGATCTCCTCTCAGCAATTAATATATTTAATTAAAATCAAATTCAAAATTAATATATTTGAAACTGTGTTTGGAAACTCTGACTTGGGAAGTGAATGCACTAGGAAGGGTTCGCATGAAGTAGTGGGTAGAGGTATCCTGTCTCCCTTCTCAAGCTGCTGGCTTCTGTACTCTGTTTTTGAAGCTGATTTTCATAAATTCCCTTCAAATTAATGATTGGAAACTCTAGGAACTGGGCATTAAGTAGGTAAAAGATTCCTAAAATGATAAGTAACATATAAACCCGCGGAGGAGTAGTGTTTTATAGAAAGTAGGAGTAATACAATTAATTTATGACAATAATAAGTAATTTTATTAATAGAATTATTAATAGAATTTTAGTTTTAGTTTTGAAAAGAAAGCCTGACATTTTTTAGATGCTTTTCAAAAGAATGAACTTGTGCTTTTCTGTGATTAAAATAGGGCTCTGAACTCAAAATCGCTCTCTCCATTTTTCTGTGTGTCTCTGTCTTTTGAGACTGTCATCTTCCTTTTTTCGTAGNAGCCTGACATTTTTTAGATGCTTTTCAAAAGAATGAACTTGTGCTTTTCTGTGATTAAAATAGGGCTCTGAACTCAAAATCGCTCTCTCCATTTTTCTGTGTGTCTCTGTCTTTTGAGACTGTCATCTTCCTTTTTTCGTAGAGATATTGATCCTTGCCTATTCCTTTGATGATCCTACGTTATGGTATGGCAAAATTCCTTATAATTATTGCTAAGCTGAAACTATATCAGATACCCTAGTAAGGAGGGAAAATCTAAGTCTAAAACTAGGAGTTCGGTAGAATTCAGTAGCACTTGTCCTGTTGCTTTGTAGACGACATGAGATGGTTTTTCACCTAAGATTGGCTTTTTTCTCTCTGGCCCACTCTCCATCTCATTTCAGCCACACTGAATTTAGCAGTTGATAAAGTTGGCACTAATTTACTTATTTCGCTGTATTTAAAATGCTAGGCAATAGTATCAAATGTTCTTCCCTTCAGTCTCTTTTCTTTCTGTTTGTGAATGTCACACTGTGTCATACGAACGCAGCAGGGATGAAAGCTAACACAAATGCATATTTGTGTCTGCAGCACAAAAAGGTGTATTTATGGATGAACGAACCAGGTCAAATCTTTCATAGGAAAAAATAAATTAAACAGCCATTTGTGAGACGACTATCTGGAGCCTATTGCTAGTAGTCAATAGAACTGATCATGAAATGGGGGGAATATTGCCAGGGGGAAATAGTTTTAATGACGTTTTGTGTTTATCAACACACACACAGACACTCACATTAAAAAGACACTAGACCTGTTTTTCACCCTGTACTGTTGCTTTGAAATGAATCACTCGCAGCTTCATATTAGTTAGGCTGAATAAGACAAATAGACCAGAAGATTGGTTCAACATGGATTAACTCTTTATCGATCAGATGTACAAAAACATTTCCAATCAATGATGTAAGTATACGAGTGAATGTCTTTGCTGTAGCAGATCACACAGAAAAGCTGAGAACATGATTTTAGAAACTGGTATTTATACCTTAACTTGTTTTGGAGAGAGCGCCACGCAGAATTACCTAATCTCCATCTGCTTAACTCAAATGCAGAAGTATGCAAATATTAGCATACCAGACATGCAGCTACTCTTTGTTTTGCTTCCGTGTGACATTCCTGAAAGAAGGAAAATTAGAAACGTGGTGTACATGGAAATTATAGGTCTCGTGCAGCAGAATAATCCTTACTCAGGATTTCACTAAGCTAAAAGATCAGGGAAAAAATGTAGTTACGACCTTGCAATAAATAATCAAGGTTTATGGAGGTTTGGCCGATTCGTTAGTGTAAAAACGTTCTGTTCTGATAAGCGCAGAAAATAAAATCGAGTCCTGAAATAGCAGAATATGTCAACAACTGAAGAGAAAGGAAACTGGCAAGAATGTCTTTTCAGATCGCCAAGAAAAGACCGGTAGCTGGTTTTACTGCACAGTGAGTCAGCAGGTGTTCAGAAGTGAGATTTAACTTGTTCGTGCTTACTGGTAGTACAGCATTTGTGTAAAGACACATTTCTTTGTTTAAGAAACTGTCTGGAGTAGCATTTTCTCTCTGTACCCTCTGGGACTGTTGAAAGTCTTATGTGGACGTAGCACGCCGCGATTTCCCCGTTTTATTAACTTTACCCTTACGTTGTTACCTAACACGTAAGCACCCAGAGTTCACGCACATTTTTACTAACTGCTTGCAAGTGATCCAGATTCATAAATGAAAGTATCTGATGCTATTTCACATGTCCTGGTGTATCCGAGACTTACCAAGGAACAGGCAGGTAAGACGTAGCATCTGCAAGAAACCCGAGTTCTTCTGGAACGGCAACTCGTGGCCAGACGTAGTAACGTAAGAGTATGTAAAATAACCTCCTTTCTTTTCACTGTTGAATACTACCGTGTTAGGTGTATTTATTAAAAATAGCAGGAACTGTGTAGCTGTTTGTTCTCTTGTGCTTATTTTATTTACTATGTCATCACAGTAGCACACGCTACTGTGTTTTGGGGTTTTTTTTTAATACATCTTCCTTTTACTGCTATTTTTTTCATCCCTTTGCAATCTATAAAAAATTACTTCTTTGAGAACAATTACTAAAGCCTAATTATAACTCAGTGACTTGGTGTTAATTATTGCCGTAATCAATTTTTAGAAAATTTAAATTAACTTAAAATTAAAAGATTTTAGACCAAATTTTGATCGGTTACGGGCATAAATCTGAAGTAATCTTTAGTAGTCTGAAGTAAAATCTGTGCACTTGAAATGAGGAGCTGAGCTTTGGATTAATACTATCGGGCGTTTTCAAAAGATTTCTTGCAATTCTCCTTGGTGAGTTACTCAAGCAAATATTATACTTTTATATAAACAAGAATGTTCCTTTCGTTCTTTTTCCTACTGAAACTTCATTTTCTCCATAACGTCCTTGGTCCAAACCTTCTTTAACATTTCATTTTCTTGTGGTCCTTATCCAGAAAACTAAGCCATTTTGCATCTCTCTCTTTTCTTCTGAGGAAGGGAGGAAGACGGCCAAATTCAGGCTTTTTGATACATCTCTTTTGTAAACGTAACTGCATGGCAGGTGAGATTTTCCAATGAAAACGTAGTAGATTTAGTACGTAATGATAGTCTGAAATTTAGGATGAGACTGCTTGCAACTTATTTTTCCATATATATCTCGAGAGACTTCATCGTCTCTAGTTTTTGCTCGTTTCCAAAGGACTTTATTTGATAGCTGCTTTGGCACAATTCCCATTTTATTCATTCTGTAGGAAATTTATATTATTATAACTTTTTTTTTAATAAAAATGCACGAAAAAATTTCGTTCTCTTCTGTTTGCTATTTACATGTTCTTGAACTTAATAAAACCAGACTTCTCAGAAAGGTGAGTGAGAAAAGAGATGTGAGTCGATGCTGCTGGTACTCTTCATTAGGTTTAATTTCAGGAAATTTGGCTTAACACTGAAGAGCCTATGAAATCACGATCGTACTTTGCGAGGGAGGGAATCATCACACACTCAATTTTTGCTTTAGTAATGATACTCTGTGAAAAATGAATGTACATATGGGGAAACTGCTTCTCAGTAAGCAACTACTTAATTTTAGATTACACATGGAATTTATTTGTGTTACAGTAACACTCAGGAGCACAAATGGAGGGGTTTGCTGGGAACTACAAACTTATGTCATTGTGTAGAATGACAGAGGTGAAGCAACTTGGGAAACTCGTCGTAGTGAGTTCATGGATAGAAAAAGAAATCCCGGATTTCTGTTTACTCCCAGTAACTTTCTTCCTCCAGTTTAATGAGTCGGTTTGCACATTTCAGTTGCAGTGGATGTTCTCACTGTTCAAAAATACCTCTGAAAAATGAATCTCTTTCGACCAGCAGGTTATTTCTGAATAATTTTCGATCATTCATGTCGATGCTTATATTTTATTTCATTGGACACTGATATACCATCCAGTATATTTTTTGTTTCCTCTTACAATATTAAGGAGATTTTTTTAAAAATATACTTATTTCAAACTATTAAATTTGGGGTAAATGAATATTGATACCCAAGTCCATGCAAACACCAGAATTTACAAATGTTTCCATAATCCTACAGTTGTCGTCATGTTTAAAACAACCTTATCTTTAAGTGTACAGATTTGTTGGTAAGAAACAGAAAACGGAAGTTAGGAGGTCTGGTTTCAGGTCCATGTTCTGGCGCAGGTTCCCTGGATGTTCCTTAATGACAAAACACAGCTACAGATCAGCTTAATCTGAAGGAAGTGTAATGGAGCGATCAAGGCGTATCGCTACGTCTCAAGACACACCAGTTTGTTAGGTTTCAGGCTTCCGTTTGGTCCAGAAGTACATGGAAACTGTTCCATATGAGTTCGGGAGCTAGAAGTAGGGAGATACAAAAACCGCATTTCCACCCTGCGGCCACGGGCTACAGACACTTGGCACGCCTCCGGCACATCATTTGGAAGAGCCTTTTAGGCTCTTCAGAACGCATCTTTGACCACCTCTTTTTCTCCTCTTTTAATTTTTTTATTTTTTTCTTTCTGATTGGAGGAGAGGGCTACGTTGATCAGGGCATAAAGTCTTTGCGAAGTGCTGTTTGAATAGAATTGGCAAGAAAATAAGTATTTTTTTAATGTAGCTTAGGGATAGTTTCTATGACGTCCTTGATTTTGCACTAATAATAAGGGAAAAAAACCCTGAGGAAACAGGCGCTTCCACAAAGCTGGTGGCTGGGAGAGACACTCCATATCCAGTTTCAAGCGCCTTATTATAATAAGTAGTCCCATCCATAACTCCCAAACTGTCAAATGCTTTGAGTCACAGACACAGCAGGAGATCAGTTTTAATCTCCATTTACCTCCCGTGCCTGGACGATGCGGGAACTGCTGGTGACCCAGTACAGCAGCACAGTCTCTCTCTCCGTGTTAAGGAAAAGCTCCAGGCTACATGAAACCAGGAGCCTTAGATAAACACCTGGTATCTCAGGGTGAAAAAGCTTATGAAAGAATCAAATCAGCGAGGAATATCGGTGCCGGTTACATCAGGAGCTTCCTGCAGAGGCTCAGGTTTTGTCTCATGCAAAGCGGGGTTTGCTTACTTCCCGACTGCTTTCAAGGAGGTCGGTACCTCTCTTTGCAAAGCCTTCACTGAGACACTGAAGTGGTATTTTTGGAGTTCAGTGTTGGAAGGAAGGAACAAGCAGCTCTTTGTTTCTGTATCCTTCGTATAGACGTTCTCATAAATAAATATATAAATGAAAAATCTCCAGAATTTGTATAGACTGAGAAAGCTCTGTGGAGGTTGCTAGGCAGCCGAGGCCAAAGGAATAGAAAGCAGGCAGGTCTTTGAAAAACAGAATCAGTGACTTACGGGTTATCTGGAATCACCATTTACTCAGTCGTCTTTTGTCATAAACAAGAGGCGGTAGAATTTCTTTTTCTTTTGTAGATGAGCAGTGTTTTTAAAAGACTTGAAATAAAGGGCTGATTTAATATCTCGTTCCCATCTGTGTTTTGAAGCTATGAAATTATATGTATGATTATGATTTCTAACATTTACTTGTTCGTTGACTGAAACAGGAATTTGGTGCGGTGTATCCAGGCTATAACTTGCAAACGATTTAGCAAAGTAATGAATTTTTAAACTTTTGTCCAGTTTTCATTTTTACCACAATGTGCATGCAAGACTCTACATGGAGGAAGTTTCCAGTGCTGGAAACTTGGCCTCAAGACGTGTCTGTGTTTCACTCTCGCTAATGGCAGGGAAAGACCCAATTTCTACCACCGTACCCTGTATGATGAAGCTAGTCATTACAGAAATACAGCAGTAACGCGCACATCCTTCCTGTTACTGCTAAGCGTGCAGAAATACAGGCATTTCCAATAAGCAAAGTTTTCGTATGCAAGATGAGGTGATCACTTTATTGACTAATCGCTGCCTTTGAAATCTCTTCTTACGTTTGTCGTAAGCTCTTCTTGAAATTAACTGTCCCTTCAGCAGCTGTATTATACCTACAAGTATGCTGAGGGGATACTGTATTCCTACCACTCCCCTCCCTTCTCACATAGAGTCACGACAGTTTTAGTCCATTTTAGTTATTCTCTCCCAATACCTTCAGATTGTGTCTCTAGAAGATTTAATTGCTGCATCACAGTTTTTTCAATATTTGTTTCTTCCACAGGGTGGACGCTGTGGGAGGGGTCCGGGCAGCTCTGTGGAACAGTCTCCAACAGGCTAGTAGGATGAGAAGATCCAAGCGTGGTTTGGGAAGCAAGGAGAAGCATCACCTCCCAAGACGGTAAACCTACCGAAAAGGTAATTCATGCTAGGATGTTGTTATACAGTCAGCTTTTGAGGCTCTGGGGATATCATGGCTGGAATGCATGACAGAAGGCTGGTAGGGAATTGGAGCACATACCTTTGATGCTGTCTGAGTGTTCATGCAGAGTCTCCTGAAAAAAAAAAAAAAGCTTTCAAGAGCATCTTAGACCGCACAGAGTTTCAACTCCCTTCTCCTTGCGAGGGAGAATTTGGAGGCTGTATCTTACAGGGGTTTTCTTATCTTCCTGCAGTCCTGTTAAAGAATACAAATCACAAGTTTATGGTAACTTCCTGTAAAATTCCTTATAGAACTTAAAACTCATGAAAATGCCAGCTTATCAGTCATCTGACAACTTAGCCTAATGAAATGTTGTTTTGTAGGGAGAGTTAGTGGCTTTATTTTTAACTGTACATAATGTTGTTTGGTTGGCTTATTTCAGTCTCGCTTGCCAGGCCTAACTGTTGTGTTCGTGGAGACTCTTTCTCCCCTGAAGCCTTAACTACGGATGGTTTTGTTGTTAGCGTTTCAGAAGTCCAAGAGAACGTACAAACTAAAGATCTGTCATCCCTGAGCTTTACTGTAGTGCTTCTTCCTTCATGTTAAGAAGTAGAGTTGAGCCATGAAGTACCAGAACATTAAGTTTCTCTGCTGCCTCAAAAGCTCGGCTATAGGGTATATTTCTGAGCCAAGTTAACTTTCAGTATGTTTGTGCACACGTTTATCGGTCCTCAGCTAAAATTAAATCTGTTGAGCAAACAGATTTTGTCCACTCATCCTAAACCAACCGTTTCCCATGGTACTTTATGAAATATCTGACAGGCTGATTTGCTGCTTTCATTTATTAATGTGCCTTAATATATGCAGAGTGTGAGAATATTAACAATGGAAAATCACACTGGTGGAAAATAAAATGGGATTTTGTTTTATAAGGATCTATTCCCACATCTTACAAGACACCAAAAAAAGCACAAACCATAATTTAATTAGGAAATCTTTTCTTTGCTCAGAAGTATAGATGTTTTGGCTGGTTGAGCGCTAGGTTAGGTTTTCAAATGTCTCTGGGAAATACCTTCCTTTTAGTTGCTGGTGAGCTCTCTGGCATTCATTAATTAAAACCATTCAGAGATTCCACTGTTGCAATTCACAAGCTGCTTCCGTGCTTCACCAGGCTTGGCAGCTGCCAGAAAACAGGCCAGTCTGCGTTCATATAACATTGCTGAGAGTTATGTCTTTGTATAACCTGTAGCTGTGGTAGAGTCTGAAGCCTTCCCCTCTGGAAAGAGTAGAAACTGCTTTACTACCCAGGAGAAGTTATAAGTGCATCTGTGACAGAAGAAAGGTTTGATATAGGAAAGTGAAAGTGAGCATAGCTCTTGCCTCCTGCATTTATACAAATGGTGATAGTTTTCAGTTTATAATCTGCTTTTCAAGACTCTTCCACTCAAAGTTGCTGCTAATCAATTCAACCTAGGTTCTTGAGACCTAATTTGGTTTTCTGTTATGTAGAAGAAATGAGTTAATGTGGCTTTTTGTTAATGAGAGTCCAGTAGTCTTTACAAAATGCATTTAGGTACTTCACTGTAACCAAAAGACAAGAACAGCTTGTTTATGGTTGGAACTGGTCTGAGATCCAGAGAACATCACATCAGTCCCTAGCTGTGTTTCAGGTATCTTCTTGGGTGCATCCATTAATGCTGGTCACTTTTTAAGAGCCATGTCTCAAGAGCACAGGAGCAGGCAATTCCAAAGTGTTGGAAGTCAAGCAAGCAGGGCAGAAGGCTGACTTGGCTGAGCAGGGATCTTCTTCTAGAACTTAGGCACAAAAGGGAAGCGTATGGACGTTGGAAGCAAGGACAAGCAATACAGGAGGACTACAGAGGTGCTGTTCACTACTGTAGGGAGAAAATTTGTGCAACCAAAGCTCGATTAGTGTTCAAGCTGGCCAGCATTGTTAAGGACAGCAAAAATATGTTAACAGCAAAAGGAGGATCAGAGATAACGTTGGTCTGTAACTCGATGAGGTCGATCACCTCCCAAACAGGGACATAGACAAAGTAGACTTTTAATGCCACCTTCACCTCTGTCTTTAACACCAATGATGGGCCCTGGGACTCCCGGCGCCCTGTGTTGGAATACCATGCCTGCAGGGAAGATAAACTCCCAGACGACCCTGAACTTGCTGCTGTAGCTGGATGCTCATAAATCTATGGGACCTGATGGGTTATGTCCCAGGGTACTGAAAGACATGACTGATGTTATCTTGGGACCTCTCTCCCTTATGTTTCAATGATCTTGGGAGTCCGGAGAGGTCCTGGTCGAATGGAAGCTGGTAAAGGTTGTCCCAATTTTCAAGAAGGGTGAGAAGGAAGACCCTGGTAATTACAGGCCTATTAGTGTTGCTTCAGTGCCTGGTGAAGTTATGGAGAAGGTTATTCTGGGAGTTACTGAAAAACACTTGAGAGACATGCAGTTGTTGATCGTAGTCAGCATGGGTGCACTAGGGAAAAGTCCTGTTTAACTAACTTAATTTCCTTTTATGACAAGGTCACCCATCTAGTTGACCGAGGGAAGCCAGTAGATGGGGTGGGTTTGGATTTCAGCAAAGTTTTTGATACTATCTCTCACATTCTTCTGGACAAGATGTCCAGCGTACAGCTAGTCAAGTCTATAATACTTTGGGTCAACGATTGGCTGATGGGTTGGGCTTAAAGAGTTATAGTAAGTGGGGCTACATCAGGCTGGTGGCCCACCACCAGTGGGGTTCTCCAGGGCTCAATGTTGGGGCCAATGCTCTTTAATGTTTTTATAAATGATCTGGGCGCAGAAATTGAATGTACATTAAGTAAGTTTGCCAATGATACTAAACTAGTAGGAGCCGTGGACTCCCTCGAGGATGGAGGCCTTACAGAGAGATCTGGATAGACTGGAGAGCTGGGCAATCGCCAACCACATGAAATTTAACAAGAAGTAGTGCCAGATTCTCCACCTGAGGCGGAGTAATACTGGTTGTACATACAAATCAGGAGACAAGAGGCTGGAGAGCAGCCTTGCAGAAAAAATCTAGTGGTCTGTGTTGATGGCACGTTGAATATGAGTCAGCAGTGTGCCCTGGCAGCCAAGAGGACCAACCGTGTCCTGGGGTGTATCAAGCACAGCATAGCCAGGTGGTCCAGGGAGGTGATTGTCACACTCTACACTGCACTGGTGTGGCCTCATCTTGAGTACTGTGTGCAGTTTTGGGTGTCTCAATATAAGAAGGACATCAAAGCATTAGAGTGTGTCCAGAGTAGGGTGACCGAGATGGTAAAAGGTCTTGAGGGCAAGACTTGTCAGGAGCAGATGAGGTCACTTGGCTTGTTCAGCTTGGAGAAGCAAAGGCCGAAGAGTGATCTCATCACAGACTGCAACTACCTCAAGGCATGTAGCGAAGCGGGAGGTACTGATCTCCTCTGGTGACCAGCGATAGGGCACGAGGAAAAGGAATGAAACTGCGTCAGAGGAAGTTCAGATTGGACATTAGGACAAGGTTCTTCACTGAGAGGGTAGTCGGTCACTGGAACAGGGTGCCCAGGGAAGTGGTCATGGCACCAAGCCTGTCAGAGTTCAAGGAGCAGCTGGACAGCACTCTTAGTCACATGGTTTACTTTTAGGTAGTCCTGTGAGGAGCAGGGAGCTGGACTCGATGATCCTCATGGATCCCTTCCAACTTGAGATATTCTATGATTCTATGAATCTAATGGAGAATGGGTTGGATTCCAGGCTTTTTACTGGGAAAAGAAGTTACAACCCTTCAGGGCAATTATGGAAAGAAACTTAAATCGGATGAGATTGACATTGTGATATCTTCATCTGCAGCATACTCAATAAAGTTTGAACCTCCCCACCCCTACACTTAATGAGAAACAGGAAGCTTAATGGATTGATGTTTTCAGTCTCTGATTCACTGCTTAAATTGTGTTTCATGCGAACTATTGTTGGCAATGCCATTTTAGCTGAAGGCAGGGGAAGATAAGAATACTGTTTTAATATAACTTGAAATCTTGATGGTAAAAGGTAATTTATATTTTCACTAAGAGGCTTTCATCTTCATTGGAGTCTAATGATATTGATCTGATATCAGTACTAAGTATATATACTTGAATTCTGACCGGATTCTGCTTCTGGTGGAAACCACAAACGTTTCACATTGTTCCAGCAAATGGAGCTCTTTGTATTTCTTTGGCTGGACAGTTTACAAGTGGCTGCATTTCGCTGTTCTGTGTGATAAATAACTTTTTTTTTTTTTTTTGGTCTATTTTAAGATGAATGGTTCTACATTTTATATTTGTGGCAATTGCTGTGACCCTTCATGGGTACTTATAGTAAAGTCATAGTAGTCAATGCTGGATCTGGTTTTGTGTTTCCTTTTCTAACAGCTAAGAAACAAATTGTGTTCCATGATTTAAGGAAAAGTTCAAACTTTTTAAATTAAGTGAAGAGTATACAGCTTCAGAATGAATCATGTTCTTAAAAATCATGAAAATCTCCATTTGAGAATGAGGCATATCCCAGAGTTTGGAACGGAACAGAAGAAATGAGATACTAAAATCGAACCAGAAGTTCTTTTCACCTAATAAGAATTCACCTAGGCACGTATAGAACAAAACTTGTCTTTTGAATGGCTGTAGATACAGACCTGTGTGTGCACAACTAGGTCTACGCAGCTGGTGATTGATAAGTCTACGGTCACAAAGCATGCCAAACTGTGTAGGCAGTGCCCGTTGCTAGAAGGCAAAGAGAATGCTCAACTAAGTCATTTTTTTAATATTTTTTATGTCTCTAAATGAAAACTGAGAAGCTTCTGTTCAGTATTTTTCTTTTTCTTTTCTTTTTTTTTTTTTTTGTTCTTTCCCCTTTTCACCAAGAGACCTCTAGGGTTTTACGTTAGAAGACAGAACTCTTAGACAGAACCAAAGTCAATTACCCTCAAGAGACAAATGGAGACAGGAGAACTTAGCAGCAGTTCCTTCAATATTTCACAAAAGGCTAAAGACTGTGACATGACAAGGATAGACCACTGGATCTCTGAAATAATACGAGAAATCAAATATGAAAGAGATGAGTTACTGGGTAGCCTTCACCTGCATTACTCAGTGCCATATACACTGCTCTCTCCACAGCTAATAACACTGTATATAGTTACTTGGGTATGTTTTGTGGGGAAAACTGCTGTCGTCTTTTTCTTTACTGTGTGAAATTCCTCCTTCATTAAAAACTGGTGTAAAAGCTGACCCTTTTAGTGTGTCAAGGTGCCAGTGATTCAGTGTCTCAATTTACGTCTTTCTTCTCTTCCTTTCTCTAGGGTTGATTTTTGTTCATCTGCCACTTTTATATTCTATTGTTATTTCGCCGTTGTTATTTAATTTCTTACCAATTATGCTCCTCTTCCTGATTTCCCATTTCATTCCTCAAGTTCTAATAACATAGGTGGCAGAAAACTGGTACTGAAGGATAACACTTTGGGGTATTTACTCTTTGTAAGACTGGATGTTCAGCACCTTTGTCTGAATGTTCTGGTCCCTGTGCTGTTCCAGGATCCTGTCCAGTAATTTTTAACACTTACTTTAGCGGAAATTTTGCTTTGATTACAAGAGAATAAAACTGGTGGTAGAAAAGTTGATGTGAATACCAAATAGTAAAATTTCTTTCCTCAATTCCCTTGACATCTCGGGGAGTTGCAAAGGATTAGCTGTTGATTTGGCAACACGTAGTTGATAGATAACAAAAATTCCTCTCCAAACAAACTACTTTAAACCTCTTCTGCCAAAAGGAACCGGGTTAGAAGGGAGGCAAATCATTTACTCTCAGGTGCATCAAGGAGGTCGCTTTTTATTGATGTGTGTTTGTACCCGTTGTACCAGGAGAGGTCTCTGTGAGAAGTTGCTAACGTACCAGAGATCAGATGCATAGCAGCCTTTGTTTATATCCAATGTTTGATATACCATTTATCATGAAGATATTGAAATCTATAGCAAGAACTGAAGATTACCAAATGAACAGCCTGGATTAGGCAGTACGATTATTAAAAAAGCAAAGTGAAAACAGCTTACGTACACGAGGTGTCTGAGTGCAGCTAGAACCCCCAGCGCATTTAAACTGGTAGCAAAGTAGCTGGGGATGGAAGTTATTCTAGTGGAGCCTCATGGTGTGGGGGGGAAGGGGCAGAATTCATGACTACGTGGCCTTCGAACAAGAGCACGAGGAAAGAAATTTGCATGAGGGATGCGAATGAAACGTAGTTGTAAGCGTAGATTAGAACAATACTTTATGGGTTTTGTTTGGTTTTTATTTTTTGCTTGCAATGCTTTGTTTGCGTGCACTATGTAAAACCTCAATCTCAAGTTTTGATAGGTGTAGCTTTCTTTTTTATTTTTAAGCCTGTCTTACCTAGGGGAGCAAAATGCATCATAGTGAAACAGTAGGGCCATCTACGTTGCTAGAGGTAAAAAGTCAGAATAATATGTATGCAGGTAGTGGAAAAGCAGCTGCACCTGGAGACACAGGTGCTAAGAGTGCTTCCTACTGCTGTTAAGCATCAGTACGGCGACTGTGTCTGCCAAATATCTGGCCTTTGGGAAGGAATTCCCTCTGGCAGAACAGTCCTCTGTTCTTCCTACTTAGGAGCAGATGGCACAGAGGCAGCCCACATCACCAGGCAGACCTGGGTGTGCTGTGCCTCTTTAGGCTGAAGATTACTTTAATCCAGTAAAATGTTGTTCATTTCAGTCATGCAGATATTTGAACTGACTTCAAGCAAAACAAAAATTATTTTGGGGGTAATGCCTGCATCTTTTCTGTAAAGCAAGTGAGCAGTACAAACAAGGCTGGTTTCATACAACATAAAATGTAGCAGCTAGCGTGGGTGAACTAAAGCTAAACTGTGAATATATTTCCAATATATTAAAGCATTGTTTTATATTGGCTAAGTGGGCTATTATATGTTGTCATAATAGTATTTCCAATAGTTTTCTAACATTTCTATATTATGGCAGTGCCTATGATAGTTTGTGAAAAGAGCTATATGACCGCAGAAAGATACAGTGCTCTAGGTTCTCATAGGTTATCACATTATTCATTCCTCTCTTTTCAAGTTAGGCACACAAAAAAAATAGTGACACAAGTAGCTATAATCAAGGAACATGTAAAAACTGAATTAGGGATCATCCAGGTGAGAAAATGTTATTATTAACATCTTTGTAATGAAGGATATAGCCTCCAAGTTTAGACCTGGAAGCAGATTTTGGTGTGGTTTTCAGTCATTTGTTACTCCTGATCTCTGGGATCATCACAGAACAAAGAGAAATAGGGAAAAAAAATCGAACATCTGAAAACAAAACATTTCTGTAAATCCAGCCTGATCTGAAACTTCTTAATCCTGATGGAAAGGCGCGCTCTGACTTTTGAGAGGGGTGTTGAAGCTTTGCCTTAGTAATAGGTTGCCTGTCCCTTCAGCTGCGTGAAGATACGTATACTTGAAATTTTGTTCCTTTTGTTTTCGTACTAGCTTGGACAGAAACTTCTTTAACGTTGATTAAATTGTATGTGTGCATTTTGATGACTTCCAGGTTACTACAGGTAAAACACAAACTTCGGAAGCATCGGAAAGGACTGAAGTGAGCGATACGAAGGATTGGCTTAGAATGCAGAAGAGCCGTTTGCAGGCTATAATAGTCAAAAAAGAGTTAAATTACTTCAATTCAGAGGGAGATTACTGAGCCATTGACATACGGTGCTCAGAATCACCCTGCCACGCTGTGGTACCAAGAATGCCACAGTTAGCTGTGGTGGCCTACAGATGAAAAGGACAAATTCAGTCTCGTTATTACGTATTCCGTTCGCCACTTGAAGAGGCTGCGTATTCCCTAGCCGTGCCTGTGACTGTAGTGCGTGTAAGAAATTCTGTTGAACAGCGTGTGTAGACAACTGTGTCGACCGTTATAGTTCTCTGTACATACCTATATTGATTATAATGAGTATTAAAATGAAAGTAAATTAGTGAGGGCTGTAAAACTTACCAATGGTAAATTAATTTGGAACTTGACTTCATGATTTTATTCATATTTTAATAATATTTTTATGGTTTTTACTGCGTTACTCCTATGCCAATTGTAGTAAATGTGTGCATGCACGATCCATTAACACCTCTACTTTTACTTTCTTTGTTTTCTTAGAGAAGCCTCACTGAAATAGAGATTCACCTTACTTCTTCACCTCCTTCTTTTCCCCTCTTCAAAATGGATGTAGGTCATATGGAAGGATTGCTATGATAGAAAATCTTTTTTCTTTCCAGTAAAGTACGGGAGGGGTGGAATGGTTATGCTGTATACATCTACAGAAAGATTATTATGCAATCTTCAAGTGCACGATCATGTTTTAGTCATTCCTTCCCTTATGTTCACCATCCATTGAGACCTTGCCTCGTTCATTGCACAGGATGACTTAAAAAAGGAACTGCAGACAAAGAAAATGCGGGGTGGTTTTTGAATGCTTGTCTTTGACAGGAAATCACGTTTTTTTGATTTGATTTTGATTTTTGATGCATTTTAGATACGATACGCGTACAATGTTTTCCCTGCTGTTATTAGGAAGTTTAAACTCTGTCAGCGAGTGTTCAGAGCTCCCAGTGAAAACAGCTGGAGATGTGTACGTGGAGCGGAAAGAGACTGGGGCGTTGAGCTCAGCAGCGTGTCTGAGGGTCGAGGGTGCTTCACTGGCCCTTTTTTCCCGTCTGGCAGTAGGTAGCATAAAGAGGAGGGACGTTAAGGGCTAAATGCTCCAGATACCCTGACTCGTGTTGCTGTTGACATATTTTGCCCTCCTTCGGTTCCTCTGCAAAAGAAACAGATACGCATTTGTAATACGGCGTTCGGTTTGGTTTAACTTGGTATCGTTTATATAAGTTAAACGGAGAATTTGTTAACTTGCCAATTTTTTCCTCCCTCGGTTCTGAAGAGGTGGTTTTGGTCTCCTCTGACGTACTCTTCGTCTCCTCCCTCTGCATTTAATCAATGCTTCTGTATGTGCTTGGCCTTTTAGTTGTGTCCTTGCAAGCTTCAGTAGCCTCATCATATTTGGTTTTGCTAAAGAGCTCACGGGAAACACTGAAAACCATTCTTCTTGGGAACAGTTCTGCCAATGTCTCACTGATTTCAGTTGCATCAAATAATGGGTTTTTGTTTCTGCTCTTGCTGACTCACCCTGTCCTTCTCTACCCCGTATACATACAGCGGTTTCCTGACACCCTCTGTCATCCTGCCTTCCCGACCGGTGTTCTGGTTAGTAATTAGTCCTTGTCCTTGTGTCCCCTAGCTCAATTTCCACTCTGTCCTGAGGCAGTGATTCCGTAGCTCATTCTACTTAAGTTGCTTCTGTCCCTGTTGTTTGCTCCTACTACTGTTTATGGGGTTGCATGATGAAACAGAGAGATTACTGATCTGTTTTAGAAATATTCTGCCTTTATGGGGAGGTTTGTTATTAACCTGGGAGTTATAACCTGGTTCCCTGGAGGTCTGTGCAGTGAGTGGAATTACACCAGCACAACTGAACACTTGTCGGGGGGACGGAAATGTGGGGCTGGGGACACAGAGGGCAGGAGCTTCCTGAGAAAGATGCAGTTGCCAAGAGAAATGGCTGCGGAACAATGGTCTGTTTGCCTTGTCATCTCTCCCCAGATCTTTTACTTTAATGATTACACTTAGCCAAGTTTCTGAAAGTTAAAGGCCCTTTCAGCTCGTCTGTTTCTGAGTGATCTCCGCCAGCCGGTATTAACCAGTCCCTCCAGGACAGGAGAGTGAAAAACAACTGTGCTTATTGACTTCCTAATTTTGAAGGAGCTGAACTGTTTCCAGCAATTAAAGGTAATTTGAAGTTTTCTGGGAAGTGTAAAAATTGCAGTAGTAGTAGTCCCTCTTATTTCCCAACCCTGCGGGGACTGAGCTGTTGCTTACTGACTGCTCTCTCTCCTAACCCTTGTGCGACCTCCAAGGGATTTATGACCCACGGCTAGAGAAAACAGTACTAATCTCGCACCCTTCCTGATCTCGGATGCCACCTTTCTGTGCATAGAATGTGTCATGTGCTCTTCTCTTACGACTCTTCTCTTCTCTTTTGAAACCCCGTCATTCTTAGGAGAAACGCAACGTGCAGTATTGATCCTACTAGGAGAGTTATAGCAGGAATCTGAAGCCGTGCATAAAGCTTGTTAAGCAGTTCAAGTTAAGTAGGCACAAGAAAACAGTAGATTAAAGCCCAGGATGCATAATGTGGTGGGACAGGGCCTCGGGGCCGAAGGATGACAGAGGAAGACATAAAGATGGTGCTTCCTTACCTAGTATTTGCTCTCGGTTGATCTTTGCAGTCCGTTTTACTGGCAGAGATACGTGTTTTATCAAATTATGCCAAACCAGATTTGCTGTGGGAGGAGCTGGCTCCTGTTCCACCGTAAGCGTTGTGACTCGTTGGGGATTATTGGGTTTTTTGGTGGGGATGACGTAAGGTGCAGAAAGGAAGTTGTTGGGCTGGCTTTCCAGTGCAGACTTTGTGGTCCTGTTACCTACAAGGCATGGGTATTCTTCCTGATCAGTGGACAAACAAGACTTCAGTTCCTCCTCTTTTACATATACATTTTTTTTTTTTAACTTGTATTACTTACACTGGCCAGCAACAGGGAAACTTCCTTCCCTTCTCTTACTCGCAGTCATCTGTAGACAGACGCATTCTCTCTTTATTTCAATAATCCTGCACGTCATCAACAGACTGTCCCCGGTCTTCACTTTGGCCTTGTGTTAACTTTTAAGAGTTTGTTAATCTACCTCAGCGTGATGGTAACGCACCAGCAGCGACCGTTAGATCCAGTGCTGTGGCTTTTGTTGCTAGCACAATACGTCTGCTGCTGTACAGGCTTTTTGCCTTTTGTCTTTCTCCCTTACTGGTGCCGTGCTTTTGGCTGTTCAATGGTAACTTTGCTGTTGAGCTCCACAGGGGAACAGATCCCCAAACATTTCTCTAACCTCATCCAGAGAAATCTGCGAGCTCTTCTCCCTGTGTTCCCAGCAGGAGCTTCCTACTTGCTTTTTATGTTCCAGCTACTACACACACATACTTAGGTTTGACCGCTTTGGTAAAAGCTAACCTAATGAGCTACCACGGAGAGCCGCTGCTGGCGGTGCAGCCTCATCCCCTTTCCCTATAGAATTTTTCTTATTTACTTATGAAGTCTTTCTGCACTTTGATTAATTTTGCTACTCTCAGACTTTTGCATTAATAATTAATTACTACATTTGGCTGTTACTCTGAGTATTTGAGATCTGCATGGCCTTGCGCTGTCCATACATTTTTACATCAATCTACTTAAATATAGTGCTATAAGTTACTAACTGGCAAAAAACCACTGAAGATTTTCTTCCTAGACGGGTTATTCTGTAGAGTGCTCTTGTCCTGGAGGATAGCTGTTCCATCTCCTTGAAATTGCCTTGTTTTCTGAGACATCACGTGGTTGGGGAACAGTGGGTCAAACCCACTGCGAGGTATAGACCCAAAATGCATGCTCAGATTGTTTCTCAGCATCTCTCTGCAGCTGATCCCAAACTGGTTCCGTCTCAAATGTTCTTGCTGTTACTGCTCATCGCAGTAAATGATTCTCATCAGAAATTCTAAGCTGTTTCCAGTGCTGCAAGACAGCTCTCAGTATCAGACTGTGGGCTTGGTATGATGAAATAAGATGAGGTATGTTCACTGATTTTTTTTTTTTTTTCAAGTTTGTAGCAAGGTAAAATTTGATACTTACGTGATATGGCTATGATTTGATATGAGCCATTAAATGGCGGGTTCAGTTGTGCAGTATTTGCCTTCACCTTTCTAGACAATTGGAGGAATTATTCTTATGTTTTACTTCCTGATTTCTTTTCTGTCAGTGTCTTCAGTCACTTAATATGTTCAATAACAAAACAATTTGACAATCAATTTCTGCTATTACAATCCACGTGATGTGGAAGGTGTTTAGATATTGAGGGAACAGGAGAAAACCCCAAGAAAAAAAGACTAAATCTTAGACCGTAGTTAACTCCCGCAGGGAACTGTGCCACTCCAACACATCCCTCACCTTTGGACAACAGTTCTGTTAAATAGCTAATTTTTATGAGGTCCAGAGCATTCATGGAAGTTTTGTTGTACCCCTTCAAGTAATAAGAACATCTGATGATTTAAGGGTCTAAGTAATCTTCTGTTCACTTTGAAATTATGAGGCTTTTGGGTGATCAGTGCTTTCCAAAATTCAGACCTCTAGCTTAGTGCTGCGTTCCGTAACTTTTTGTGCCTGAAGGCTCAGTTATTTGGCTTCATATATATGCAAGAGGAAAGATTGGCTACGTTCTGAAACCAAGATTCTAGAAAATTATTTTGAAATAATCTTACCATATGCATGTCGTTCTCTCTGATCATAGTGCCTATTGCACTCTGAGCTCATGAAGCACCTGGATGTGTCCTTAATTGACAAGTTAATCAGTGGTGCTGCTTTATTTGTGGCTCTCCCATGCAAAGAGCTGACGGTGGGGGAGCTACAGCCTCTCAGAAGAATGATGAGAAAATAAGAGGTAATGCTAAAAAAAATACTGTGTTTTACCTTTTTTCTTTTGGATGAAAGAAAAACTGAGACTGCTTGGTTTGGTACTGATGGCTTAACTGTAGCCTGCTTTAGTGTATGTGTTCGGAAAGTGTTCTGAGAAGGGTTCTGAAGAGGAACTATGGAGATGGTGACCAGGGTTCTATGGACAGTAAGCAGCAAATGAGCAGTGGTGAATATCCAGAACTGAATAGAACGAGAAAGACTGCAAGTAGAAGCACGTCTGTGATAACCTAAGTTTAGACATTTGGAATTTTAAGATTTTAACTACTTGCTTAAGTGATGTATGTAGTATGGGAGATGCAATTATATTGCTGCAAGCACGGCTACAGCAAATATATGCTGCAGACAAGTATTTAAAATTACAGTGGTGCACACAAGAAACCTAACACGTTGTGAAAATTGGAACCGTGTCGCTTCTTGCGTGATATTCCAGGGACTACGTTAAAGGGAAATAGAAATAATCCTAATGAAACATGATGTCTCCACTGTGTCAAACTACTATAAACTGAATCTGCCTGGCTGCCGCACTGGTGACGTTTTCTGATCCAATTTAATGGATTCCAGCGCTTGCCCAGGCAGCTGTTGAAACCTCCCATTGCTTGCAACCTATGTCAGCTTTTCATCTGCCTGTTTTGCATTTCAATTATCATCTCCACCTCATTTTGCCTCTTCTGACCAGGTGAGTATCTAGCAAATGTCTACTATCAAAACAATCCCGATATTGCATGTAATTTCCTTTAATGATTCTACGCCACCTCCAGTTCACATTAGGCTCTTGTCTCAGTTAATAACTAAATCACGCTTCACAGGTAAAACTTGTTATTTACTCTCCATGTTTTCCAGGCTCGGTCTACTCATTGCTCCTGGTTGAGTTCTGATCCGTTACTGTGCTTTCGTTTAAATCTGTGATGGTTGCAACCCCTCCTCCATGAACATACATTTTTCCTTACTGTATTCTTCGTAAAAAAAAAAAAAATTTGAAGTCTCAACTCTTAGTTTTCAAGAGACCTAAGATGCCCAAGTTTTTCTTTTACCACTGCTTTATATTATACACTCTCGGGTATATCACTTAAGCTGTCCATGCCTAAGTTTAATGGTCTTTAAAATGAATATTATAACAATTAATTCACTGGATTATTGTGATCTAATTAATGAATCCTTTGAAAAATCCTTTGAAGTTCTTGTTTCTAAGGTGCTTTATAAATATGTAACAGTCATAGCAATAAATTCATTTAATTTCCTGGGTTTCAGCCCAATGTCATACGGATTTGGGACTTCTGTTTTGTTTTATTCTCCCTGCACGTAGAGCTTCATTTTGTGGGTCATAACTAAGTTATTTCACATCTCAGTCCTACCTCTAAGTAACAATTGTCTCTTGTGCATATGCGTATAAAAAGAGAGTTTTAAAAGCCCGTTATTCATATTCCATGTGAACCACAGGAGCCTTTAATTATAAAATAAGCCTCTTGCAAAACGTAGATTATTTTCCGTTCAACCTTGTGTGCAGTTTGGAAGCATGCGGTGAAAATATGCTGTTTACAGGTGAGGCATAGTTCCTGGAGTGAGAGTCTTAAATAAGCCAAAACATGTGGAGGATTACTTATCAATACTTTTTGATACCGTTATATATTTCATTGGGTACCAAAATCCCAAGTTAGTTTTGACCTTGGCTTCCTGCTTTCCGGGGGGAGAAAAAAAAAAAACCCGTACCGTACAAGTGCTGTGTGTGTGCCATGAAACATGCCTGAATCTAGGGAAACCATGTACCAGTGCAGAATACAAAATTGTGACCGGAACTTCTGAAGAACACTTAAATCCAATTGTAGTTATAGTTTTAAACTGATGTAATCTGATTTTCAACAAGTTCCTGAATTTGAAGGCATTATTCCTGTTCTGCTGAATGTTATAGGTTACTTAAATGTCATAAGGGAAGAATTATCCATTTCAATTTCCTTCCTTTCCAAAATCTACTCCGATTTTGTAATGTAAGTAAATCCCATATATAAGTAAACACGTGGATGTACGAAGGGCCCCGAAGATCAAGACCCATTTCCTCCTGTGTTCTAGCAAAATACTCCATTTTATTTATATCTTTTCTTACACTTCTAGCTTGCCTTAATTTCAAGTTACTCCATTAGCAAGATCACGAGAATGAAGAAGCAGGACAATTTAACAGCTGAAGTGGCTTTTCAGAAAATTGCACAAGTTATTGGCATCATTCACAATTTGCCTGGCACCATTGTATCTAATGTGAGATGACTAATTTCGTTAAGGCTGAAATACTAGCCGTAGGAGAGGCAGCCAACTGGGGCTGTAGCTCTCTACCCAACTGTTGCTTAATTGTTTCTATTTATCGGTCAAGAAGGATTACTCCAGAATGAAAGAACATTTACTTACCTATACAAATATAGACATCACCAATTGCTGTCAGTTTATGAAACTGAGAGAACAGAAGAGGCAGAAAGTTTGTAATATGTCTGAGAATATTAGAACTATTTGAGTTTACGCAATAAAGCGGGGAAAATATTAACAGGCTGTCAGAGACTAGCACCTGTGATACCACAGTAAGAATTACTCTGTCTTTCACACTCCTTTACAAATATTGGGAACGCAGCATTTGCAAACTTTAATTAAATCCTCACTGCTCCACTGAGGGTTAACATTTTTAACCCTGCCATAATGAAAAATCTGTGTAGTAGCATGTCTTTGATAGAATTAGAAAATGTCTCCTAATCTTGGAAATGGAAAAAAAAATACGAACACAGCCCTTTTTCTGTGTTTATATTTAACTTACAGTAGTACCTCATGCATTTAAATACCTACGTATCTAATCATAATAATCACTGAGATAAGTTTATGTCATGATCAAACTATTTATGGTGTCTAAAATTTAAGAAGCATTTTATAAAAGATGAGAATAAATTTTCAAATCTAACTTTTTATCCTTTGGCTATATAGTTTGCACTCGCAAAAGGCTGCTTGCAGGTGTAGTGCAGGTTTGTCGCAGGAATATAATTACCTATTTTTGACGTGAGGTTCACACAGTAGTTTCAAATGCTGTTATGACCTTTGTTGTTGAAGGAGTATATATGATTTTACAGTTTTGGATATTTTTCTCGGTCTCCTGTATTTTGGGAGGCAAACAATGGTAGGATAAAGAAGAGATTGATTTTATTTTAAGATCTGTCACGGCTTTGATTTCTGAAAGGGCTGATACAGCAACATCTGTGATGGGTGCCAAGGAGTGGGCCTAGACACAGGCATCTGTTTTGAAAATCCTGGCCCTGGTTAATTCTGCGAAAGCCCTTTGGGATCGAGAGACATTGGATTTACTGTAGCCTGTACCTTGATCTTTTACATTTCTTTCTTTAATAGCTCTACATTAAACACAGCTACTGTACAGAGGGGGTTTTTTTAAAATGTAAAAATACTGTTGAAGAGGTAATAGATATTTAAAAGCCAGAGAGGATGAGGAAATGCCACGCAAGTGGTGGTTTAATTTGTAGGCCTTTTTGGTCTGTTTTTATTATTCTCTGTAGTTAAATATTAATAGAGTCGGTGCCACTTAAGCAAAGTCATTCGTGTCATCTCACTAGCCTACATGGAATTAAGGAAGAATGAACTGCAGCTACTGCAGCTCTTTAAGTGAGCAGGAGATAACAGTGCAGCACAACACCGAAATGATTGCATTTGTCAGCAGCGTTTGTGCAATGCTTGCTAATTTACAAGGGCATTTTTCAAGCGATTCGGTGGCTGAGATTCCTTGGGAGCAGTTCGCTTGGGCGCTGAAATTGAATCAACGTTGGTTTTACTTTTAGAGTGGTTTAGAAAAATCAGAAGTAAATAGATGTTTTCATAGTTAATACAGTAACTTCAAATAATGCAAGGATCATTTGTTTTTCAAAAGGAGACGAAAACAGTGTTCTCACTTGGCTGGGCATCTTGCACTGTGTTTGTTAGAGCTGGGAAGAAATGTGAAATGCAGATTGCTGGATTAAGACAAGACCAATTACTCAGCGATCTGCATGAATCCACTCGCTCTTTAGCACATAATGCATTTGCCGTGGAGGAAATGAAGCGAGCCGGAAGTCAGAGAGCTGAATTCTTCACTCTGCCACTGATGTGCCTGTGCCGAGGGATCCCACCTTTCCCTGCTTGGGTGCCCCTTTGGCCAGCAGAGCCATTTAATGAAAGTATGACCAAGGGGTCATACCCCTTTCAAAAGAACATCCAAGTACTTAATTTTCAAGACGCAATGTGTTATTTCCACCCTGTAAGTTCTGTTTCCGCCCTGCAAGAGCTCCTGTGGTTTTTTGCCTTCGTAACATCCCTGATATATTTTAGAATATGACTGTTAATGTTTTGCTGCAGCGCCGACGTTTCAGGTGAAGAGCATGAGGGAGATTGCTTTGCTCCTGTATTTGTACGATTTCTGTGTATTTCCAAAGAGGGACAGGCTGCTAGACATTCGCCGTGTTGATGCAATGAATGCCTGCGCTCAACTGATTGCTGTGAAATCGAATAAAGCAGGAATTTTGAGGCTGGATGTCCCTTTTTGTGACAGGAAGGTGACATTCTTGCAAAGGCGTAGAGTGGGAGCAAGACACAAGTCTTCTGTTCCTGCCTCCTTGATTTCCTGCGTGTTTGTCAAAGTCCAGACAAAGCCAAATCAAAAATTCTTTTTAATTTTTGTGAGCAATGATTTCTTTGGTGAACAGTTGGCTTCAGTAAAACCACTTAGGCATCGTTGTTGCTAGTTGCCACCCTTGGCTCTATTAATTCTTTTTTAAAAAAACTTCCTCGCTGTACATATAATATGTAAATCGCATGTTTACGGAGTAGTCAAGGATTTAAATGTCTCCTGCGAAACCTCTGGAGGGAAAGATATAAAATGCAATTCTAAAAAACTGGAGGGAGATGGAAACCCCGAAATGGCAATCCCTTGTCATCGAAACTAGCAAAAATAGCTTTGTCTCGGACTTCTTTCGAATGATCTCTTGAGATTTTCAACATTGCAAAAGGGGATCCTGGAATGAGCAGTTTGTTGGCAGTTGCCTAAAGGAGCACACTGGTGAAGACAGAGCAACGGCAGTGCTTCCTCCCTCGCATTTATATCTAGCAAAATGTCAGAAAGTGAAGTCGTTGATCTTGCTAAAGAAGTAGTTCAGGCTCTATGGGCTGAAGACTGTTCTTCTCTGTTAATGTTGCTGCTGTTGCCTATTTGACCTACCTTTCCAATTCCTTGAATTTTCCTGGACTGCCCTAGTTGTGTAGTAAAGAAAAATTCTCACAGGGTCTTTTGGCTGAATCTGGGTAAGGCCCCTCAACTTCTGCCAGTCTTAATGCTTCAGAGCTTTATAGATTTACCAGATGAAGCTCCTTTCCCAAATCCGTGTCCTTGACTCTATCCAGTAGACTCCAAAATTGCTAGCTGTGCTAAACTTTTGGAGCAACAGGCAACTTCTGTCTCTGAGCTGATACTTCTTCCTACTAGGCTTGCATTGCCTAGAGAAAGGCTGCAAGAAATTTTTTTTATTATTTTTTTTTACACATATGTGTGAAGATACATTTTGTTTTTATTTTCTAACTTTAGACAAAGTCATTCAGTTCATTTCCTTGCAAAAATAACTCAAAAGTAAAACTAAAGAACTGGAAGGACTGCTGGGAACTGAGTAGCACTGATGATTAATGGCCTTCTGTCTCTGAAAACTGGAAGTCAGACATGAAATTTCTTGCATAACATGAATGGAATTTTGTATTTGAGTTTATATGCATATATACATGTATATTACTATACATGCATGCTTTCTGCCTGATACGCACGTGAACTTTCCATGGAAATTTTTCTTGAATATGGAGATGCCTTCAGTTAAAGGAGCTATGTCGTAATTTCTGTTGCTTTGGAGCATATGAAATGATGCTGAGTTTGACAGGAGACTCGGATCCAGTGGCTAGATATTCCTGTAACTGTTGGGGTTCAAACCCGAGTACGTCAGCCGTGTTCGGGGAGCTGGTACTGAATAAATTGAACTAATCTCAGAAGGAAATTGATTTAAAACTGGCTGATGCTTCCCATAAGGAACAGTTACCATGTTTGAGAACATAATTAAAGGTGGAGTCTCTGAGGCCTGGCTTGACAGCAAAGTCTAAGCAAAAACATAGGCTTTTACTTTTTCTTCCTTCCTATTCTATTCACATTGAAGTGAATGTCATTAGATCTTTACTTCAGAACCTACTTTTATTTAGTTCAAATTTGTAAAACCATATTATCTATTTCAGTTTTCTGTTTGAGAGTCACAGTGTGAGATCCATCCTGCTTTGACTTACAGAAACACTTCTGTACAAATTATTCCTGGAGATCTCTGCTGTACCCAGACAAGTGGCTTGCAAATCACCTCTCTAACGGAAGATATTTCCCTCTATTGGAGGTTATTGCTGCATATCTTTCGTAGTAATCAGAAGCCTGAAAACACTTAAACACTTAGTGGATATGTGGCAAACTGTGCGTGAACAGCATTAGGGGCTAATTTCTTCATTTTGGAGATGCCACTCTATAAAATGAGGGGGAAAATGTGTTGGGCCGCAGGGCAGTCTGCACGGCAGCAGCGTACAGTTGGTCGCTGACCAGGAATTACAGCAGGCAGAGCCGTGCCTTAGAGTTTTTATCCACGTAATTAAACAACTGGCGCTTTGCCCACAAGTTGCAGCAGAAGACTGATGCCACTGACTTTGGGTCATAGTTGTGTTCCTGACTTATTGCATGGCATTAAGCAAATCATCTTGTATCTGTCTTCACTTTTAAGGTCAGTTTTGGGGTAGGATTCTTTCAAGCACTACGGTCACGATTTGGGGTTCCAAATGTTGTCGCAATATACGTAACAACTGTAATGAAAAGTAATGTGGTTCACTTTTGCATGAGAAGCATTTGAGGGCGAAGTATGTATTATCCTTGATTAAGTGGATTAGTCTCGAATTTGTAAGACCACCCTGTTATTCTTCAGATAGACCTAAGTATATATTACTTCTGACTCCAACCCATGTTATCGATCACAGACTTAAATCTGTTCTCAAATCATAGTTTGTCCTCTTTGTCTTATCATTTGAGAATGGAGAAAGTTCTATTCATGTGGAGAATACGGTAGCTTCACCCCTATCTTTTTTTCTTTTTTGATGAGTCATAGACATCAGCAGATGTATAGAGATTAGTCAGCTGCTTGTTTGTGTTTTCAGAATGGGGATAGGCCTTAATGAAAAGAAAATGCTACTGGCTGTAGAATTCAAGTGAGAGCATAAGGCGGTCTCACGTATACCTTTTTGCAGCTCGTGATTTTTAAACAATAGAAACAACGGATTTTTTTTATTGAACGCTAGAGAGATACCAGATCTATGTGTCTGACTTTGACCGTGGAGCCAAGAAGACAACCATTCATTTAGCTAGTTCAGCCCGGACTTACACTAGCCTCATATGTGCTGAGTCAAGACCGTAGGAGCTGAGCAAGCTTGGCAAGAGCAGTCATGTGAAACAGAGCTTATTACTCAGATGCAGGCACTCCCAAACCTCCGGGGCAACGTGTGATACTCAACCAATTCTCTCTGCTAGGCTGCTTCGAAAAATCTTAGCCTTAATGTAACTAAGGAACATAGTGAGCTCCAGTCACCTTGATGGTTTGAGTCTCATGCACCTAGCTGACAGTTTCACTGTGCTTCTTCTGCATTATGTCTCTACTTTGATTAGGCCCAGATACATTTAATTAGCAGGTTGTTTGATCAATTAGATAATGAACGCTAAAGTCACCTTCTTCTTAGATGTTCTTTGAACAGCAACTTTAATCTTAGTGACAGCTCCTCTAGAAGGAAAAAGGGAGAAACCAATGTAATTAAGATGCGAGTGCACAAAAATGCCTATGTGACTGCAGCATATAGCTAAAAATACTTTGAACTCTGAGACATAGAAGACATAGAGTTCAGTGGGTGTAAACTCTGAGGTTTTCAATTGAGTTAGCATTTGTTTACGTCTAGGTCTATGACTAATAGGAGAGAAATATTTGAAAGCATTTGATGTTGAATTGTCTTTGCTCCCACTTCGTTGATTGCTCCAGCACCAGAGTTAGGTTAATGCTGAGTGGAAATTCAGTGTCGCTTGGTGCCTATACAGTGCTGTCGTTAAATGCTCCTAAGTCTCTAATGAGTAGCAGTAGGTTAAAAACAAAACCAAGAAAAACTCCATGACCACTTAGTAGAAAACAGTTACTAGATAAATTCTGAAGCGGTGGGATGGAAATAAGTGGAAGTTCCCCTTCAGACAATCAGAAATTGACCCAACCTTGCTGAATTAGTGAGATTGGAAACAAGGATGGGTCAAGGTTCATCTTGGCTTGTGAGTTTATGAGAAGGTCGCGTTATGCCATGCAATAGAAATAAATACTAGAAGAAAAGGAAATGTAAGCTAATTTGAGAGGCTGGCTTATCTCCCTGCCTTTAAGTTTTGCTCTGCTTCTGTGTGTGTGCTCTGCAGCTTCAGCTGTTAGGCAGTCTAGGAGATGTTCCCCTATACTGAATCTTAGGGTGTAATTAAACAATTAGTATTTAATGCAAAAGAAGTTGCAGTAGCAATTAACATCTCCCTTTTTTAATAGCTACAGTCACTAAATCAAGGATTCAAACACTGAGACAGTTCCCCTGCTGACATCTAAACTTTGGCCAAGTATATAAATAAGGATGAAGGGAAAAAAAATTCTGTTGTCTAAAGTGATTTAAGAGTGGAAACTAAGTCCGGAAGGGGTGGGAACGAGAAACAAGGATTTGTATGTGTGTAGACCATGCACAGGTGTGTGTGTGCACATGTTCAAATATATGAGTCCATAGCAGTCTCACATCAAATGTTGTTCGTTGTATTTTTGTGTCATGAAGATTAACTTCAGAACATGTTTTGTGGAGAAAGAAATCCACTGTTTTCTATTTGTCTTTTTGTTTTGCTGTGTAGCATTGTCAGGATGTAAGCTGTGCAACAACAGGAAAATAAATTATTTCTGTCTGCAATAGTGGTGAACGGTGTGGAATCCTATTATTCCCTAGATATTTTCTTTGTGCTGGAGTAGCGAATGGTGTATTGTCTAGTAGAGTTCCACTGGAGATATTCGATAGAGTTTTTCTCTCAGGCTCCTAGACCACCTGTAGAATTGTTTATTATTTTGCTCTGTTATTGGAAAACATCTCCACCGACTCAACAAATCTTTCTACACTGCCTGAATTAAGAGAGATTTCTTGAAGTGTGGGTTTATTAAAAAAAAAAAGTTACTGGATTTGTTAAAGAAAATTATTCATGTAACTAGCTGGTACGAGCAACATTACAACATCCCACTCGGTATGCAGATACCAATCTAGTTAGGGTTAATTGTGTTCTCTTGACTCCACCACCATCGAGGTCAAGTATTTAAGAGTTTTGTCTTGAACATTATTCACAGCTTGTGGGATATGTCCTCTAGGTTCTTTCTGTACTTTAGTTATGCACTTGTTTTCAGGTTTAAGTCCCAAATCCGTGCAGAAATGCAAAATGAAAAAGGTAAACCTCCTCGTATCCAATAAAGTTGGGGTTTTATTTGCTCTATCCACTTTCTTCCCATAGTACTGTGCTGTCTCCATTTTTGTTTCACTAGGAGGTCTCTCACTTACAAAGACTAGTCCTTTGGAAGATCTGATCGACATGTTCCCTATAATGTATGATCCTGCTAATATTTCTGGTCTCTGACATGTTTTCTTAAGAATGGGAACATAAGAATGGTCTTTCCAAGTCAGACCGTAGATCCATGTAGTTCAGTATCTTTTTCCTGCAGTAGCACAGAGTTGATATGTAGGAAGCAATATAGGAATAGAACAAAAGCATAATAATAATTTACTGATTTACTCTCCAGTATTTTCAACTTGAGACTTCTTTTGGGGTGTTATTTTTGTAGTACTCTTGATAGTTTTTCATTCGGCTACCTCATCTTCTCAGTTTCTGATGCAAGGTCACCCAGGTATGTGTTTTTATCACGGTGAATGCCTTTTAACATAAGGATGGTGATACCAGCTCAGTATCACCACAGGACTGTCTCTGCTGGTGTTTTGTTTCCAGTATGAACACACCAAAGAGCTAGAGCTGGTCAACTGTTTGTGCTTCTTCCCTAACTAGGTACTCTTTTAGTCTTTGGCTGTTTTCAGCTCAGATTAATTCCTGAGCCTAGAGTGGATTTATGTTTAACAACTCTTATTGGAGTACTCTTCCAAATACTTGTCCAGCATCCATTTGTTTATCTACGCGCTTTCTGAAAAAAAGTATTTTATTTTTGTGTCCTGATACATTCGCTGTATGCTTTCTAATGCTTGTATAGAGAGAAGCAGCAAAAACTGTTCAATTCCTGTTCATGATTTCTATATCATGTGGTGTTTTATTGTCTTCCATCGTTTTGCCCTCTCTCGTTTCTTTTACAGAATTCTAGTCGGTTTTGTCATGTCACATATAGGATCTGTTCCGTGTCTTTCATCATCCCAGCTACTGTTCCACAAACTTTCTTCAGTTCTGCTGTATCCTTTCTAAAACGTGGCCCAGTGTTCAAGAAGTAGGAATGTCAAGCATCTGTAGAGGGAATGGCAATGCTTTTGTTTTCTATTATTTCCCTAATAATTCCTGATGCTGATGTACTTTTTTTGGCTGCTATAAAATTGTTTTCGTAGAGTTATCCGTTATAACTTCACAATCATTCCCTGCACAGCTTTTCCCCTGCATTATGGAGTGCGTTTATCTGCATTATCCTCAGCCTCCTGCAGACGATCCCATTCTTCCTACGTGTGCCCATCCCTTTATGCAGTAAAGCTGGCTGGATGCTGAAACTCATTACTGCACAAATGAAAACAAAACCAAAAAAATATTAATTGCACAATGAACCTTACAAATTCCATGTGACCTAGGAAGTCTGAGATACTGTTTCAAGCAAACTGAAGTGAGGAAAAAAAGAAAAACATAAAGATTCCTGAGCTGTTGGCGAAACCAGCATTCCTTCTTATACAAGCCTTGGTGCGGAGATGGGCAACAAGAAACTCTTGGAGAATCAGCTTAAGCTGGACTTACAGAGCTTCAAAGGAATGTGTTCCAGGGCCACTAGGTCCCTCGCTCGGCAGCAGGCGGAAGGATGGTCTTGGATATTGTCTCTAAATAGGGCTGACATGCTTTCTGGGCTTCCCACTCCACTGGAAGCCCCGAGAAATTTGTCTTATTGCCAAGGATTTTGTGAAAAAAAAAAAATGTCTTGTAAAATTTCTGACCAGTCTTATTATTCAGCCCACTAAGCATAAAATCAAATCTAGGAGGTGGCCATTAACTCTCAGGGAAGCCTGGCTTTATTTGATTAAAACCAGCAAAAAAGCAGTGGATATTTCCACGTGGAATGTAGCTGCTTCTGCAGCAAACGCCAGGATAGAAATGCGGCCAGTAGTCATTTCAAAGCGCAGAAAGCATCGTGACTGACTGCAGGACAGTAATATAATTTGACACTTAAAGATAATATTTCATTATAAAATCATAAGAATTGTCACTAACGGCACAATGACTCACCGAGGCAGGTAACTCATTATCATGACCTAAATCTAAAGGAAGCACGAATGGCTCTGTTGAAGAGGAAAGATTAAGGCGTCCCGAGGGAGGAAAGCTACGAGCAGCTAAGTTTGGGGAGGTCTGTATAGAAACATTCATACTTTAAAGCGTTACGCTATTTTGTTACTTTTTCGTGCAATAATAAAGCCGAACCGCAAGAGAGGCATGAATTTTGGACTCTGCGTTGTGTATAGAGAATCCTGGGAAACATGCCTGCTCGCACAGTGTTGCTAATAATAACGTAAATTATTAAAGCTGACAGAATTTTTATAGCTAATGCATGTGCTCTTTGCACTCCGTGCTTTCTTCAGCTCAGACAATGAATAAACACCACACACGTTTTATTTCTGCAGTTCGGGTGCCAACACGATGCTGTTATTTGTAATCACAGCACCCCGGGAAAATTTTAAAATATAAAGAAGAAAACATGAAAAACAGGCAAATAATCTCTTGGGTTTAAATTTAATTTTACCTTTCTCAGTTAAAATTCCTTTCTTTAATGGAAAATATAAATACCTAAACAACGCAAAATTTAAGTATGTATCCACATGACTTTGATCGCATTATTAAGACTGATGCAGCTCTTCATGATTGTTCTAATAAACATTAATTTCTGTTTGTATGTAGAAAAGAGCCACATATTTAAACTGAGATCTTCAGCTCTAGAGAGATTTATTAAAAGAAGTTATTAAAAAAAATTTTGCCTTTAAGCTCGAAAGAAAGAGAATTAGCAGATACAAAAATAATTTAGTCAGTCGTTTCTGTATCTTACTAAATTTCTGAATGCTTACATCCTGTTTATGGGTACCATCGATAAAAAACAACTTCAAAATAAATTTTGAGTCTGCAGCGTTCAGGCACTTGAGCTTGCATTCTAAGGGCCAACCTTCTTCAGAACAACTCATAGAATAGCATTTGGGAGCTGGGCGTTGATGTTCATGGTATTAGCTGGCTAGGGTAAGTGTAAATTTGTAGAAATGCTAGGTGATTTGAAAAATACAGAAGCGGACTTTGACAGCTGCGGTCCAGAGAATTTTGTTATGGTTTTCTACAATTCTTGTGTCATCGTATTTTGCTGCATATTCCTGGTCCTATTTAAAGGAAATTGCTGATGCAAATAAAGTTGCAGTGTATTCACACACGCTTTAGCTATGTGCCTGTACATTTTTCAGTTTGGCGCAGAAGGAAATGCCATAGATTTATTTTCGGATTACGGTCACGGGAGTTGGAATTGCTTCTGTACGCCAAAACGTTTTCCTCAACGAGTTTAGGGCGTGCCTTGTCCTCTCATGACTCTTTTTGCAGAAGATGGCCGTGCTCAGAGTTTCCCTGCTGTATTCCTCTCTGCCCACTTTTGGGGTATGACTAGCTACCGGTGCATTATTTTTCTCTCGTATCCTGCCAGGGGAGGTCCCTACTGTGCACAGCAATGTGTTGGCGATTTAAAAGAATCCTTCCCTGCAGGAAGCAGTAACACTAGAAATGATTAAAACAAAGCCTAAAACGTCAGCTTAGACTAACGAAATTCCGTCATCGAGCGATACGGAGTTGACACTTCTGTGAGACCCTTTAAAACTCGAATTAAGAAGAGAAAATGAAACTTGAAATGAGAGGAAATAAAACCAGCTCTCTCTTTCTCTGGCAAGAGTTGAGTACAGTAGGTTGGTTGTTCTCAGACAAGTTGACCTCACAGACAGTGACCCTAACTCGGCATGAAGAGCAGCTAACAACACGGCTTTCGACAGCTGCCGGTGTTATCTATTGTTCATAGTCTTAAAAAATGAGATATCAGTCTGTCTTGGAGCTAGCTGATCTGTGGCTTCACTCATGCGTCCCCCCAGATATGAGGAGACAGTTGAGCCTTACTCGCTCGACCCAGGGGTTGTTCTCATCCGTTTTCCCATCCCTGAGAGTGGGCAGGACATGGCGCCAAAAGTACAGGATTCCGGCACAGATGGCAGTTATAAAATAACCTGTGCCTAAAGGAGTCTTCTTTTAAATTCGGCGAATTATATGTACCAGTGTCCGCTTGGAAACGCAGGGTTCTGTGGCTTTTTTGTTCAGTTCAGTAAAGTTGTGCTTTTAAGCCACTTCAGGTGTTCACAATACCAACAAATACCCCCTGACCCCTACGTTTAAATCTAGGCAAGCCTCTACTCGTGGTGCTACCTCTTAGCGGTGAATAGCAGAGACCAGCTCCTGTTTCGGTTCTGGTGTTGGTGCTTGTAGAGGTTCCTTGGCTTTAGTGGAGCCCAGATGTGAGAGCACAGCCTTGGGGAACCGTTTCGGTGAGCCACGGCTTTCCCGGGTAAGGGGGTTTACGTCTCCCGTGGGGGCACTCCTGCATCTCCTAATGACGCTACACTTGTCTGCACAAGACTGCAAAAAAATATACATTTATAATGTTTAAGATGAATCCTGCGGCTGGGATCTTCAGCTGCTTTTAGGATCAAGTAGGAATGGGAACTTAACTCGGATAGTCCCCGCACGCTCCAGCATTTCTCTGTCAGCTGCTCAGCTGCGTGTGAGGGTTTAGATGTAATTTTGCCTTGGGCGCAGAGCCAGTCCCTGCAACGCTGAGAGAAGCGATAGTTCAGGGCTGCTCTTTTACTTCCTTTCGTCGCTGCTGAGTGTTGTTTTACTTTTCCTCGTTTCAGAAAGAAACCGATCATCCAGTGTGGGGGCTGTCGGCAGCTCCCTCGCTCTCTCGGTTTTTTACTGCGGTACAGCCCGGCGGGAACTGCCAGCCATCTGCAATGTTTCCGCACCCTGGCCGCTCTGCCCCCAGCTGCCCAGCCTCCTTTGCCTGCAGTGCATGCTTATAAATTCCCCCCGGTGGACACACCATCGCGCGCAGCGCGATTGCTAAGGCAGCTGCCACGGTTAGATAGAGAGATCTAGCGGTCTGCTGCCTGCAAGGAGAGCTTTATCGTATTGGATCAGGTCACGTTATCATCAAGTCCAGTATCTTGCTTTAAGCAATGAGCAATACCTGATGTTTGAAGCTGGAAGCACCTAACAATGTAACTGGAGAATCGTGCGCGGCAGAAGGAAAGAGTTTATTTTACTGGCTTTTTGTGCCTATGAAATGAAAGCACAGCTACTTCTAGTATAGACCGCAGAGCCGTGCGTCCCTTCTGTGTCTGGAGCTGGACTTAGGAACGCTTCAGTAATAATGACAGATTGTCTTTAATTCGTCCGGGAAAAAAACGTGGTGAGAGCCAGAGAGGACACGTGCAACTTAGGCTTGGTGAAAAATACATTTTCTATCTTTCTATCTGAAACTATAGACAGGTTGGAATTGTCCTGCCCAAACTAACGAAACTCATTGAATGACATGCTGCTCAAGCTAGCACGCTGTGCCCTTCACGTCGTTTCGTTATATTTTGTTGCTAATTGTAGGGCCACTGGCATGGAACACTGTGTGTTCAGTTAAAGCTCCTCTGAAGCACCAATTTGTTGAAATGTTGGAACCCTGATAAGGATGCACAAATTAAGGTACCTTTAATGGGTTATAAAAGCACTGCCCATCTACAGCTGTTCTTAGAAACTGATAGCGATTTCCGTGTTCTAGTGGTCATGTAATTTTAAAAACAGCGATCTATGCTGATTTTGCCTGTGATAATTTTGATTGAATTGTATATGCTGGTGGTGATAATAGGACCAAAATGTTCTGTGTTTAATGTAATTTAATTTTCAAGGTCTCAGAAGGACTAAAACGATCGGTGACAGATTTTTAGATGAAATCTTTGATGATGTGGAGTTTCGGGAGGCTGTCTTAGTGCACGCTCAATCCCCACCCCAGTAGGCTGTACGTCTTTCTTACGCTGCTGGATATCTTTTTCAAATGAAACGCTAAATCTAGAACCAGTAGTATTTTGTGGACTTAAGGATATCAACTATGTCCCAAGAAGTGTTTTTTATAAAGATACAGGTCTTCAGCAAAGAAAGGTTTTCCAAGTGATTCAATCTTAGAAAAGTCAGAGTGAATTTTAGATAGACTGTACGGGGCTTTGTTGGCGACACGGACAGTGGGATTGAGTGCACCCTCAGCAAGTTTGCCGACGACACCAAGCTGTGTGGTGCAGTGGACATGCTGGAGGGAAGGGAAGCCATCCAGAGGGCCCTTGACAGGCTTGAGAGGTGGGCCTGTGCAAACAACATGAAATTCAACAAGGCCAAGTGCAAGGTCCTAAGCGCATGGGTCGGGGCAATCCCAAGCACAGCTACAGGCTGGGCAGAGAATGGATTGAGAGCTGCCCTGAGGAGAAGGACTTGGGGGTGTTGGTTGATGAGAAGCTCAACGTGAGCCGGCAATGTGAGCTCGCAGCCCAGAAGGCCAGCCGTGTCCTGGGCCGCATCAAAAGAAGCGTGGCCAGCAAGTCGAGGGAGGTGATTCGCCCCCTCTACTCCACTCTCGTGATGTTCCAACTGGAGTACTGCAGTCAGCTCTGGGGCCCCAGCGTAAGGAGGACATGGACCTGTTGGAACAAGTCCAGAGGAGGGCCACGAGGGTGATCAGGGGCTGGCGCAGCTCTCTTATGAGGACAGGCTGAGAGACTTGGGGTTGTTCAGCCTGGGGAAGAGGAGGCTCCGGGGAGACCTTGGAGCAACCTTCCAGTACCCGGAGGGGCCTGCAAGGGGGCTGGAGAGGGGCTTTTTACAAGGGCACGGAGTGATAGGGAGAGGGGTAATGGTTTTAATCTCAAAGGGGGTAGATTTAGATTAGATATGAGGAAGAAATTCTTTATGATTGGGGTGCTAAGGCACTGGCACAGGGTGCCCAGAGAAGCTGTGGCTGCCCCCTCCCTGGGAGTGTTCAAGTCCAGGCTGGATGGGGCTGTGAGCGACCTGGTCTGGGGGAAGGGGTCCCTGCCCATGGCACGGGGGTGGAACGAGATGGTCTTTAAGGTCCCTTCCAACCCAAACCATTCTATGATCTTTGTTCCTTTGTTAGTAGACCGTTATTGCAATGCTGTTCAGTCCAAAAGATGAACATAGAACTCAAATTTCTTCACCTACTATAATTAAAACATTGAGCTAGCAACTTCTTTTTTTTAAAATGTGTATTTTTCGGTCACATAGGAGGATATATTTGCCAATTCCACAAGACACGTTTGAAGGAGATTTTGATTGATTCTGGGGACTGGAATGGAATTCTCTCATGTTTGTGTCTGGCTCAATACAGACACCACTAATGAGGAGAATGCTCTTTTCGTTCACTGTGCAGAGATTATCTTCATTTCAGTGAAGGCAAAATCCTGGGTCCTGATTTAAAAATAGGTATTGCCAGCGTTCCACAGAGGAAAGCTCTTTGAAATGTCTCCTTGGGTATATGCAATTGCCTGCATTTGTGCTAGTAGTAAAGCATAATTAGACTTCAAATTAACGGCTCACGTGACTACCGTCGAACAAGACTCGGCTAGGGTGAGTCAGTAGGCAAATGAAATCTTTTCCTCTTTTGAGACCTTAATTCCAGTATCTACCTCTTTTTTAAGCATGTATGTCTGTTACATATGCTTTGTATGTGTATATTTATGTATTCACCTGTCAAGTAACAACAGATTAAATAGGCGGCTGGGCTAAGGTCCTTGGCAGGATGAAACAGCATCTGTAAATGTCATTATTTGTCTGGAACCCCACACTGCAAAGAAGTATCTGAAGAACTGGCCTTAGCAGCTTCAAGGCATGATTATTCTATGAAATAGAAAATGGTTACAAAGACACTCATCTTCCCATTTCATTACCTCTCCCCAGAAGCAATTCTGTTCCATTTGCATGGCACAATATTCAAGTTGTTGAATCCCAGTCTCCCGGGCCTGTCTCAAAGGACTGGTAATGGTTTCAGACCCTCTGCATAAACATCCACTATAATTCTGCACTTTCTCAACTCCCATCATTTTTTCTTATTTCTGTCTGGGGTGCAGCACTAGTAAGAACTTAAAATGGGGTGAGACTAAATTAGGGATAGAGCGCATCACAACACGGTTCTCTGTCTGACTTAGAAATAGCTGATCTGTACATTACTCAACTGAACCCAATACAAAAAGACTTTTAAAACTCCAGGAAAATTACTATTAACAATGCAGTAGCAAGCCACAAAGAGTAGCTCTGGCTCAGATCCTCAACGCTAGGTAGATACCTTACTCCTACTGTGGGAATTAAGGATTTGATTATCGTGAAGTATGCTGGCTTCCGTCCTTTAAGTCTCCAAGTATCTATGCTTATCTGTAACTGACCCACAAGAAAATACATAGGAGTGAGAGAGGATCAAGATGTAGCTTTTAACAGGGATGGAAAGGAACGAGATCTTGTAAAAATTGAACAGGACTGCATTGCTTTTCTGCTAAAAACATGCAGAGTATAATGAATCTCTTGTGGAAAAAAGTGGTTTTCTAACGATTTTACTGGGGCCAGCACTTCCTCTTCAGAACCTAATTAAAAATTAATTCTTTTAGATAGTGGTTTGGAGTTATCTTGTAGGATGGATAAAACTCTCTTGTAAGGTCCGTAGAAATTAAATTCTTTAGATTTTTATCCCCAGGGTCTGCAAAAAGTATTCCAGGCTACCGAATGGTTTATTATCCTCAGAACCACTGTGTACATTTCAGTGTGTTGCATAACGGGCTGTTGTTCACTAAATTCTATTGGCGGTGGTTTTGGAAGTGGGGAGGAGGTGACAAAAATAAGAATAAAAAGATGGCCACTTGGAAAGAAACTATAGCTCCTAATTATTTTTTTTTTTCTGGCAAGCTCTTGTTTTTTGCGCTGTGTACCTATTTACCTCTTAAGATATAGATGTATCAGATGGTCAAAGAAATAATTAACCATAAATCAATGATTCTATTTCATTCGTAACTACAAAAGAACTTTTTTCGTGTTTAGTTTGCTGGGGTGCAACCTTTCCAGTTGTTTTTTCATACCACATGAGTAAACGGCACTAATGAGCCAGATAACGGCTGTAGTAATTAACTGAGATGAGCTTTTTTTTTTTTTTTGCCCTTTTTTTTTTTAACCTGACTCTTTATTGAGAAAAACTATATAACTCCGTGATCTTGAGTCAGGAAGCCACTCTGCTGAATTTCAAAATCAAATCAGCTTCGGCCCACACTGGGTAATGACCCCTCCAGCATCTTTCAGCAGCAGGTGTAAATTTATGATCTTCACCATTGCAGCACAAAAGTTCTGCTACGTGTATTACAGAAATAACGCCGTTAGCTGTGGCACAGGGCTATTTTGTTCACCTAAAGAGTTGCAACTGATGGCAAATGTCACACGCACCGCTCGGTTTTGCTGTGAGTGGACAAGTGATAGGGTAAATAATCCCTAAACTGCTGACGAAAGCCAAGTACTAATTCTGTTTTTCCATAACATGTTTAAGTTTAACTTGTGAAGATTTCTCTTTAGCATTGCTCGGGTAAAACAGGTATCTGACACTACATGTAGGCAAGTATAGGGGGAAAAAAAAAAAAGCCTTGAAAGAGTGGCTTGTTTGGACAAATGCCATTTTTGTGTCCAGAAAAGCTAGAGCTCTATGCTGTTAAATGACTATGAGTGATTTTCTTCCTACTCTGACGTTTTGAGCTATTCTGTCAACTATATCAAAATTGTACTTTTAAAAGCATTTTGGACAATAAACTTCATGTTTTCAGTCAGCTGTAGAATAATTTTCAAAGTGCAATCTCTTGGCAAAGCCTTTTCGCAGTTTCCAGAGTTTGCAACCAGCTGCTTGGAGTGACAAGAAAAATTCTATCGGCTCATACTTGCACGCTTGTCTTTGTATGAGTAAGAAAGGAATCAAACATCAAAGATTATGGGTGCTGTTTTATAACAGAGTCCTGATAGTTCTATACACTTTGTTCTAACTCAGTTGAAGTGCTGTCAGGCCTCATTAAGATCAAACATTCAAGATAATGGAAGACTGTGATCTTCTCCAATATACATTGTTAGCTTGTGTTTGAGATGGATCTCTAGCTTTGAACAGAAAGGCGAGATTTCTGCCTGTTGCAGAAGAGAACGCGATACTGGTGTGGGCTATGGCATTTGCCCGAAGGAACAAATGGCAAACAGCAATGTAGAATTAATAATCCTCATTTACCTTTTCGAATCCTCGTAATCACTTTATTGGTCAATGGCATTGAGTTACCCTTGAGTGAGCTGACTGGGAAATAGGGGACATGAAGTTATTCATTGGATTGCTACGATTCAAAACAGCTGGTCATCTATTACCTGATCAAGAAGGTAAACCTGAGGCGGATTTGATGCTGTTGAAAAGACATCATTGTTTAGACCAAAACAAGAAGAAAGGAAAGCTTGAACTTGGGACCTTTGAGTACTGATCCTGAACGTGTTTGTTACTTACAGTATGGCTTTGGCACGTCATAACGCATCAGAAGAGGAGTAAAAAACAGAATTTAAATACTTATGCTCTGCCTTCGTTCCAAAGAGAAGACTCTCATGCATATCAAGCACTGAATTCCATATAACCTTCATCCACACCTCCTAGAAAGCTCCCTTTGTTTACTTCTTGTGACAGAAATCCAATGCTCGTTGTAAAGGACAGACAAAGAAGTTGTACGGGATTTGTTCTGAACCCACTGTTGATTAAGTTCAAACGTTTTTAAGAAATACTGCGTTAAATATAATCTTCATAAAATGTAATGAACTAATTACCAGACAGATATTAAAAAACAAATCTTCATTCGTGTTCGTTAACAATGAACAAAAAGAGGTGGTATCCTTTTTTGTTGTTGTTTTTCTTAAGTGTAAGTCCTCTCATCCTTGGTTGTCTGTTACCAGCACTTGGATAAAAATGTAGGATCAGGAGTTTGAGAAACTGTCTAAATGGATGCAGTGAGCCAGATCCTGTGACAAAGTCAGTGAAGTTACACTGATTTATACAGTCTGTGCACCTGGCCTGTGAATTTTATTTTTGACAGTAAACACTGTTACAACACAGTCAGGACTTTCTACAGGCGTTCTTCACGCTATAGAGCGCTGGCTCAGCATCCGTAACTGTAATTTTGTGTTGAATGACCTGATCTTCATGCACTGAATTGAAATGGAAACTTCCCATTAAAAGAACACTGCAAGACAGCAAAATTCAGCGTGCGTTCAGGGAAGAGAACTTTTTCTCAGGAGGATGAAGGGTCAGGTCACTTTAGTTGAAGTATGAAGTCCGGATGTTTGAATTTTGTTCGTGTTATTGATGATTGTGCCACCATGTAATGGGCAGAGTGGCATGGCCAACGACCTTCGTAAGGCAGAAGGTCTTCACAAGGCCCTACCTGGGATAGTTTTGCTGGTTCGTACTAATGTGTGAGGGGAAGGAAAGACTGAACGCCTAAACTAATCAGTAGCAATCCCTTTGGAGTTTGTGTCCAGCTGTAGACCTTGCATCCACAATATATACAGAGAAATTAAGTGAAAGCGGTTTTGTTGCAAAGGGAATCAGCCATTACTCCTTGCAGTCTGCAAGGAAGGTGCTGCAAACTCGTGTCCAAAATCTTTGAATCAACAGTCTGAGAATGAGAACTTCAAGAAGAGGGCAGTGGTAGCCCTATGCCGACTTGCAGGTGTACTGTCTGCTGTGTCTGCGTGGTCCGTTCAGCGATCACTAATGAAATTATTCCTCTTGCTCCCTAGTATGTTCTTACTTTGCCTTTCAGTAAAAATTGGGAGATAAAGAACAGCAGCGGAAAGTAATTGAATAGGGTCTAGCAAGTGCCTTTGTCACTCTTAAGTATTGCTTGTTAAATTTCGTGTTGAAAAGCGAAGCTGTATTTAGTATAAATGTGAGGGATCCTGGTGAGAAGAAAAGCACCCCAAACCACTAAAAGAAAAAATCTGGGAGTTTTGCTGCAGTATAAGTTTGAAATTACTTAGCAATTTGTACTATGCTTTAGGGAAAAAAAAAAAAATGCTGACAACTTAGACACCAGACTGCAGGTAAATCAAATTTTAAAAAGAGACTTTAGTACTCTCTAGAAGGAAAAACGAGGTTTCCTGGCAGACCCTTAATTAAATTGAAAGGTGTCTTGCTATGCTACTGTTAGACATTAAGGAGAAACTATTAAGGCTGTTTTGCTGACTGTGGTGTACTGCAGTTGTACAGGTTACATCGCTGGGCTGCTTTGTGGAGCGGCAGCAAACGCTCCCCACTTAAACAGCTGTAAAGAATTACGGTAAGATTTTAATACCACTTTGCTCTCTTGTTCTTGTGGTTACCTATAGAGAGGACTTTAAATCCCAGTGTTTGCCACTGAGCATTGATTCGTTACCTGTTTTAAGGTGGAAAAGAAGCAGCAGTGGCTGAAGGCAGGAACAGTGGGTACTGAATGCTTATACATCCCACCAAAGGATGGCTACTCTCTTGCAGTGTTTGTCTTTGCTTTTAAGAAGAGGTAAGGCAACTAATGGCTAGCTCTTTCCCAAGTAATCTCTCATGCCTGGCTCACTCAAGACAAATGTCAGGGTTAAGAGAGACTGTCTAGCACATGCTTCTGCAAGTACGGATAGATAGATTATCAGTATGCATGCGTTACTGTTGACTAAAGGATGCGGAGTAGCAGTCTGCTCACAGAGCTTTTTGCCTGTCCTGAAAAAGATCCGTTGTACCTGCTGAACAAGACAGAGTTACAAGAAGCTGTTTTAACAATTCCACAAAAGCGGATCGTTCTTCCAAGCTACTCCTACGGCAGCGCCTACCGCCGTTCTGACAGAAGTACTCTTCGTTAACATGATACGAGCGAATGGGAAATCCCCTCCGCTTGGAGTCAAGCCTTCTTTCGAAAATGCGCTTTCCAAAACAGTGGGGAAGTTCACCCTGATTGTTGTTGTACATAAAATTTGAGCAAAGATAGATAACGCACATTTCTAAAGTTTGCCTTCAATTTCAGTTGAAGAGAGCAGTGTTCAGTATTTCTTGATATAACATGGTAAACTATAAAAACCTGCTATGTTTCTCTCTGGAAATAGCTAGATTTCAGCGGAGAATAAGGTAATTCTGAAATATATATATGTGTGTGTGTGTGTGTGGTGTTCGTCAATGTAGGATTTAAAGCTCATGGGCAAACTTCTAGATAAAAGTCAGTATATAACTGTAACCTAGTAACACGTATTAGTCAGTGTAAAACCTCCTAAATCCCGTGTAGACCAGACATAACGCTCTATAAAGGTTGGAGATAAGGTCCTCTTTTCATTCATTGTGGGGTATGTCTGCTGGTTTTATTTCGTAGCTACCATTGCAACTCTATATTTCATGCTACCAAGGAAGAACAAAGAGAAAAGGAAAGGAGGTAAGTTACTATTTAGAAAAAGGAAAGTTTATTTTTTACAAGCTAAAACTAAATCCATTCATAATGTACGCTTACTATTCTTTCAGCATTCCAGCAATCAGAAGAGAGATCTTCTTTACTACACGGTTAAAACAAAAGCGTTTGTGTTACCTTTACCATTTCAAGCCTGTTTTATAAAAGCTACACTTTCACAGCAATTTGCTCTCTGAACCCCCTGATTCTCCTCAAGAATGGGTCTAGTCAGTCTAGAGGGTAACAAGGATAACAAACTTCAGCTGGAATAAAAATAATTCTGGTTTCATGGACTTGAACGAAGCATCGCCAGTTTATCCCATCTGAGAACTAAATTTGGCCAATTTCTGTAGAATTACAGAGAAAAATACTGCCTTCACACTTCTGGAATGGCAAGAATTATAAAGAAAAGAAGCCAGAGGAACAGGGCATGTATGTAACTTTTCTTTTTTTTCCTCCTTAGAGACACAGAGCAGGTCACATATAAAAAATGTTGGTTTTTTCCATCATGCCCTCCCTGATAGCGATAGCTTAGGTTTAGATCTATGGCGGCTGTATTAGAGGAAGTTCTTAAATCTGTGAATGCTCCTTATCTCTGACACCCAGCAGCTCTCCTGTCTTCCATGAAACCCTTCTGAGATTTAGATCCCACTCCAGAAATCAGGTCTAGTGAAGGAGATCTCTGTGCTTCTGCGTGAAGAATGTGAGACGTAACTCCCTGTAGTCTTCGCTGGTTCTAGCTGCTGTTATTACATCTTGTCGCTCCCTGAGCTTTCTTAAGTGTTGAGCATATGGACAGCAAAATGAGTAAAGAAGGTGTTTTTCCCAAGATGCTTGAACCCAGGTTTTAAAATTATTCTTGCAGATCAAGGGCAGATGTTAACAGCCAATTACTTGGTAATAGATGCCACTAGGCATGCTCGCACAAGTGGATATAGCTAGAAATACCAGGCAAATGGCAAAATCTACTCTACAGTTAATTATGTAATCGTCCAGACTAAACGGTCCACTATGTGATGTAGGTCTGTCAGGCAGAGAAGTGCTGGGGATGCATATGCCATACAACGCCGGTATTTAAATGCAACATTAGCACTTAGATTTATCGTCGTTAGCAGCCCGCAGCCGCACGGAACTGGTGTGAAATACGCTGGTAAGAGAGTGCCTGATGATATTTCACTCCCATACCTCACAGGAGGACTGCGTTATCAATGCGTTTGTCCATTTGGAGTGCTTACATGGCCCCCTGCTAATGACTGCCTGAAAATATTTAATGTAATTATTCTCGCGTGTCATTCTGGACTAGAAAGTATAGAGCAGAATCCAGGCAATCGTTCTCAGCCAGAGAGATTTGGCCACATTAGCACTTTTGTCATTCAACTAGATTTTTGATGTGCTCAGGCTGGAGCAATCGTTAGAATTGAAAAATTCAGAAAATATTTTCCTGATAAGAAACAAATAGTTGTTTTAGAAATAGCGTTGAACTGTATTTCACAAAGGGTATTAGGTATGCCTATGCATGCAGAAATGCATGTTTTTGAATGCAAGCTTAATTGGCTGCTTTGCGTTTTGATACTATCTTTAACTGTATGATCGGATCGTATCTTTCCCGTAGTAACTGTGTTTGTCAATGTACAGAATAAAAAAAAAAAAACAACTAAATTCAGTATTTGGACTTTTATCAGTAACGTTCTTACTTTTATAACTATTTGTTACCATACGGTACGACAGCCGCTTTAAAGCTGCGTTGAGTGTGTCTGTGCGACTTTCAGTGACTATACTGTAGGTTTATCCCTAGCATGGAACATTTAATATGTAACTGGTTAAGATTTTACAAAGTTGTAAGAAACTGAAAACAGCCTCTCACGATGGCAGTGTTGGACGTCCTTAATAATAGGTGGTATCGCTGCTGTCTGTGATAAATGTATTCGTATTGTTATACAACACAGCATAGTAATGGAAAGCTTTACTGCAAACAGGCGTATTTATATCCCTGAATAACTTCAGCCATCAAATTTATTCTACTTTGACAGATAATTTTCCAATTTGTTTGGATCCCTGGATTTGCCCTCTTGCTATACATTTTTAAAGTAGCAGAGGAATTTCTTGGAATCTTTAAAGAACATCATATAGTAATACCTTGACATTTTAAAATATTACATTGCTTTGGTTTCATAGCACGCTCTCACATACACGAACTCTGTCTTCTTAGCTATCTCAGTTATACTACTTTTCTTTTTACATTATGCAACAGTTTTAATTAAATGAAAATTAAATTTCCATCTCCCTGAAAACTATCCTAAAAGAACGGCATCAAAGTCCTAGTGCTTACATCAGCAGTAACCTGCAGTTGGCTCTGTGTAGCGAATTCTCATTGACGTGTGAGATGGAGTCCTGACTCCACTGGAATCAAAGAGAAAATTCCCATTGGTGTCTGTAGGAGTCAGTTTTTACCCATGATTTTCTCCCATGGATCTAGTTTAAAATGGAAGTCTGTGGCGGCCTCGTGAACATAAAATACCATATCAGCACTTCAGAGCCTGAGCAGCTGAACAAGCAGGCAGTGCTGCTGGTACTGGACATTGCAGCCTGTTGGGTAACTTGAAGCGGATCAGCAGTACTTCAGTGAAAATGATCATTTGCTAAAAAAGTATGTGCCAGCTTTCCTGTGTCTGGTATGAATTTCATATTGATGCAGTAATACTTTGAATTTGGCAAGTGTTTTCAATAAGCAGCCTACGTAGAGAAGCTACTCCATCGCACAAGTGTGTAAGCATCAATTTAAAAACTGTGTCTTCTTGAAAATACAAAGCAATCTGTTAATTTTGTCTGTAAGACTTCCTGCCGTGTAAAGTTTCAGAGAGACAGTGCCGTCTCTGTCTTTATCATTTATGATTCTTGGATTTATAGATGGTCTGGACAGAAAGAGAATAACTCATAGAATTTACTGGTTTCTTGCAAATTCCTTTGGAGCCTTTGGTTTCCGCTAAGCTCCATTCAAAGCTTTCTTTGTAAATGATAACTTTTCTAGGCAGACCTGCATTATCGGTTCTTGACTCAGTCCGTATGTCCTGCTGTTTTGGATACCTCAGGAAAGCACATTGAGACGGGTGATCCAAGATTGTACTAGTGCCTCATTTCAGCACACAGAGAAACAGAATGCTCCGGTATTAACAAGTTACTTCAGAATTAATTTAACATTGGAATAAAATTAAAACAGGTTAAAGTAAAAATACATAATTATTTTTGTTTGCAAGGTTCAAAGTAGACGACACAGTTGTGAAATTTATCTCAGTTATGTCTCTTTGGTGTTGCTTCCAGAGCTTGACTAAGCTGTCAAGGGAAAGGATGTTTTTTACCTGTTAAGGTCAGCATGGAAAGCACAGTGTGTGAAGCATTTCTCTAATTCAAATGCAGTCATACGTGTATGACCCTATGGCTATGCTTTGTACAAGCGTATTTGGGGGTTAATACAGATATTATTGGATTTTAGTAATTAAACCATTAGTAATTAGTCAGAGTGAAGCTGGTTTTGGAGCATACTGTCTTTCGGAAGTACTGTGGTCCACGAAACATCATCAGTCCTTTACTAGGTCAGGAACAGATGTGTGTGGCAGGAGGACTGACACGTGAGAGGGTATGGTTTTTGCAAATGGGAAGGGTGGAGTTCGTGTTATCCTGGACTGGTGCAGTGGTCCCAGAAGGTACTTGGCGTAGTTGCGTGTGAGACAGTTATGAACCTCTTAACTATTACGCTCTTCCCTTTCCTTCTTCAGCTGGTGAGGATAGTTCCCTGAATGTGAACTGTTGCTCTTTTTCAAGTGATTTACATCTTCCTGTTTGGAGAGCCCCAATGATAATGAACTTGAAACGTCACGTCTTACCACTTGTCCTGTTCTATAGCAGGATTTTTTCTTTCAGGTTGTTTTAAACATTTATATTTAAAATTCAGTTTAGGACTTGCCAAGACCCTGTCCGACACGAGGCTTACGTGAAAGTTTTCCTGTGGCCTTGCCAAGAGGAAGCTTTGAGAACCGTTTGCAGGGAAAAGGGGACAGTAGGTCATCAGGAGTCCCTGCCCGTTCCTGTTGTAGGACGGACTGGAATGGGTCACAGGTGATCCATACCAGTGCCCCTGTCCTGTTCTCTGGGGAGAAGAGAGGAACGCTTCTCATGAGATGGCTAATGAGTTTCAAGAAGGGATAGAATTGCAAACACTGTCATTTCAAACTCACAGTGTATTTCTTCAAACTTGCCATCTATATGGCAAGTATCAGCAACTTGAGGCAGATACTTGATAATACTTGATAATAGCTACCAAACCAGAACAGCGTCTGAATACAAACCTGTAGGAGAAGGAATGAGAGAAAGAATACACAGAGGAAATGACAAATTTAGGATGTTTAATGCATTTCTGGAAGGCGTACAAATACTACGGTAAGAAGAGTAATACAGGAATCTGTAGAATAGGACAGAACATTTTCTAATATTTAATCAAATTTTGTTTTAAATGTCATGGCATGTTGCTCTTCTAAAACTTGATCTTCACACCCTTTAGCACATACATAAAGTCCTCATTCTGATGGAAATATGATTCAGGAGTTCTGGGTCCCTGTGCTCTCTCTGCTACTGGCACCTTTCCTTATCTCGTATCCGCTTGGACTCTTGTGGACTGCTGTGACTAAGATTCATCCGTGCTCCACTTAGATGCAGACTGTCTTTGTGCTCTTTGGGCCGGGCTGGAGCAGCGCTGTGAGGCACGTCGGGGTCAGCAACAAGCTAATGGTTGCTACATAGCTATCGTTCGGAGCAACATGCATTGCATCTAGTCAGCATGGAGTGTGAAGCTCGTATTTGCAAAATATCATGTAGACACACGCTAAATTTTGCCAACTGATTTAATCCATTGTTGTCTCAATTTCTTTAGCCATAAGCTAGAATAATATTGCCGATCTCCTTTCCATCCTTGAGAGGATGTGTTGATGTTTGACCTCTTAGCAAGGCAATCCAATCAAGAATGGATTGTTGCCGAAGTTCCCATGGTACGCAAAGGGACCTGGGGGGGCCCTACCTTCATGCAGCTCCCAACAGTGGAAGTACCAGGTCAAAAATTTGTTGTTCGGATCCAGGAAACTACTTGTAAGTAGTTGTTATAGTCCCCATGAGTCATCGCACAGTTTCGCTCTTAATTTTATTTCGCTAGCCGCCTCCCGAATTGAATTGAAACATTTTCCCATTTGTGATATTTAAAGGTGTACAACTACTGTGTGCCAGATCACCTATGACCTATTCATTACCCAGCAGCGACAGATCTGGTAATAATGTGCTTGCTATTCTGGCTGTGCTCCACTTTGGTAACACCTACGGTGTAATTGAAACACACCTTGCCCTTGGTTTTCTTCATGAGGAATAGAATGGACATAATTACTATGGATCTGAGAGATATTATGGCAAAATGTCATATTACTAATTTTGGCTCCACGCACCCTTTTGGGGGGAAAAAAAAACCCCACAAATCTCAGTAAAAAACAATGTGCTGCAGTTTCGTAGAAGTCTTAGAACAAGTAATTTTCAAAAAAATTAACTTCTATTTCTCTGTACCTCTTTTTTCTCTCAAAACACTGTCACAGTATGATAATTGCATTGCCCCTAACAGGTTCATATTCCTTCATAATTAAATAAACAGCTTGTGAATTGCAGACCACAAAATGCCTGTGTTCCGCTCTTACCTTAAGGGGTTTCCATAGTTACCAAGGACAAGAAGTTTAACCAGCATTTGCCAGACTCGAGGCTATTTGCAGCCTTAACTTTTTATCTCATGTCTCTTTTTCTCTTTGTCTCTTTCTTTATTAACAGAATGAGGGAGTAATTTGGACTCAGTTAGCCACTACAAATGCAGTGATGCAAAATGGACTCTGATGCTTCAGTGGGCTATTAGCTGGGTATGTTTCTCCCAGAAGGTATTTTAGAATAATCCATATTAGCAATACAGCCTATAGTTACCAAGGTTATGAAATAGCTATCAAGCACTTCTCCATCTCAACATCAAATAATTCAGGCCTTAAAAAAGGAAAACGCCCTTCTTGACCCAGCATTATGGCATAAAAGTATTTAGGCAGATACCTGTTTTATTCCGTACCTCAAAACGCATTTGTGCAGATTGTGCATGGATGCCTTAATACAATTCCCTTTCATCCCTCAGTCTCCTCTGTTTTACGTATTACAAAATGCATTTGGAAAAACTGCATTTGCTAAGGCGCAAGCTTGATTTATTTTTTTTTTTTATGCCACTGAAACGGACAGTCCTCTGATTTGCTAATCGCAAAATAATCTTAAAATCTTTCTAAATGACTTCAAATTTTACCAGAATCTCTCTGTTGCCAAGGCATAGAAACTACTACTGATCCACAACTCATCATATGTTCGTTAAACTGAAATGTTTCAGTATTCTAGTTTATATTATCTCGGAGGTCAAGAGCTCAGCAAGGCTCAAAGGATGATTTGTGTGGGTAGCAAGAATATTTAGCATTAGCCCGATCAGTAGACAAATGCACGCGTTTAAGAAAGAATGTTCTGAGCTTTAGAAACTGGACTCTAATTTTCTGAGATTCGGATGAAACTTTCTTAAGGGTAAGTATATGCTCTAATTGCCATTTTTTTGTTGCTTCTCAGTGTACTGGCTACTTTTGTACATGCGTTCTTAGACTGTGTGGTGTTCTGATCTGACATTTCCTACATCTGGTTCTATCGTTTGTGAGTAGGGAGAAAATTTTGGAAGGAATCAGGACTGACATCTTGGATTCCGTCAGCCTTGCACTTTTTTGCCTTTGCAGCTTTTAAAAGACTCAATATTTTAATATTTCGTATACTTATCCTGCAGGTTTTTGCCTGCTAGTTTGAAATTCCGTAGTGTGTTTTTGAAAAGGACGTTAATTTATACAATTTAATGCCTCCACGTAAAAAAATTGATAATGTTCTACCAAACCAAAACTAGTTTGTTTGAAATGAAGAAACACTGTAATACCTTTAAATACATAGTCTTAAATCACTACTAAAAACAAAGAAATACTACAGTGTTTCAAAATAATGACCCCAGCGTGATGGCAGTGGAAATTGCGTTGTTGTGGAGCAGTGCTTTAGAACAATCACATAATTTTTAATTAAGGGTTGTTTTTATACTAATTTTGTTGCACTTCAGAGATGCCTTCCGAACGGGGATCCGTGATTTTGCTTTGATAGTAAACCACAAAGGGATTAAGAAAGCATCCTTTCAGTAGTGATAGACATACTGCAGTTTAACTGTTGCTCACTGAGATATTTCTGGCATAAGATAGTGAAATCCTCAAGGTGCTTGCGTGACTTCCCCTTGTGTCATGGTTGACACATGAGACGTAGTGTGAGGTAGAAAGCCTTTTTACTTTTACGTGATTGGTTTGAGTTGAGCCCAAGTGACTACAGAACAAAAGTTCGTAATATCTGCATGGCGTCTCACGAAACTGAATCCAAATTAACTTTGAAAAGGGAGTAGCTAAACTACATTACGTTCTTTTATGGACACTCTTAATTGAAATTACAGTGGCCTTGATTCAATTTAGCTTAAATTAAATTCTAAGTAAGAGTGTCCACACAAAGATTCAATGCAATATAATTAACCCTCTTTAAATGTTAATTCCAATTAAATTTCTAGAATGTTTCTGGGTGGATCAGTACCAAGCTGTATTGGGGTGGCTTTTATGAAAGAATTTAAGTTAGTTGGTTAGTTCATGGATTGCTCCCATTCCTACCCCTGTGAGCAGTCTGAACAGCGAGGTTAGGACTGGTTTTTCCTCTTGACCCTTTGGGTGACGTCCAGAAAAAGGTCAATAAGGAAGCCAAATAATTCCTCTTAATAAAAATAAGTGTGTCCTAAAGAAATATCCATTACCTATTGTCTGATGTTTCCTACGATTTTCGTATAAAATTAGCAAATGTTGTGAGTTGTACTGAGGATACAAAGTGCAAATGATGCTTGGGAGAAAAAGAGTATTTATAAATACAGGGACATACCAGACTGATTTAATTTAAAACACTGTGAAATCTCTTAATTACCAGCTAAAAGGCAAATATTTTTGCCTGGAACAAGGCGCACTAAAATTCTCGTGTTCAGAACCTGTATTTCGTCTTCGTTTCTGTCACCTGAAGTGAAGGAGAAAATTTTACACCTTAGGAAGACATGAGAGAGGAAACATGAAATCACGCTGGAAAGCGAGGGCGGTGAAATAAAGCTGTTTTCTGTGTAACAAAATTAAAGGAAAGAAGAAAAAGGCAGACTGGATCAAACTCATCCTTGATTGAACTCCCCTGAAATCGATGGTGATTCAGGAGGATTGAACGTGTCCAATCACATTTAGGTCTTTTAGGTCAGTGTCTTAGTGATGCAGCTGAGTCTTACAAGGCTCGCAGAAGTGAGCCGGGAAGTGTCGTCTGTGGTACGGCAATATCCACCCTGCCTCCTACAGTGACATGCTTCAAGGGGCCGTAGAAAATCCCGACTGTGTCCCAGAGCGAAGCAGTGAAATATGCAAAGAGGAGAATAATTTGCATTGTGAGTGTTTTGATTTATCTCGTCTCATGAGTAATCGGTTTGCACTGCAGTGCTGCCTGGCCGGCGCTCTTTGACCTCCACTGTATTTAACTAAAAATAAAATAAAAACCAAATAGATAAAAGCTGCTGGGCTTTGAAACCTCCTAGGTTTTTAGGCGTTCCTGCAATGGCTCCCTAAACTGTTGTTGAGACCTTTAAAGTCCTATAGCAGTGAAAAGGGAACACTGATTGTTAAGAATGGAGGAAAACAACTACGGCTATATAGTTGCAGCGATGGGTTTTCACTGTAGAACAGTCTGTTAAAAAAACCCAAACAGATACCTCAGGAGCTAATCCATGAGAAAAATAAAACGTAAGATTGGGAAGAGAAAAATACGAGATCTGCCGTAACCCAGTTTACTGATTTTGCACGAAGATTGTTGTAATGCTCTGCTAAGGACATAGCACGTGCTCCTTTGTTGGTGGCAAAGACGTTCAACGGAGAAAAGGAGTGGCGTGTCGTGCTGCGTATGGGCGGGGAACTGCAGGCAAAGTGTTTGTCCTTCCCTTTAACTGAAAGCTCTACTCCTCAGGGGTTTAGCCAGGTGGAAAGGAATTTGAGGACAGAAAAGGCAGGGAGGGCAGCAGGAGGGCAGGGCGAGTGAACCCCCAGCAACGTGGTTCCATCGGCCCAAGCCAACCCTTCACAGCCGTACGGGGACACGCATCTGAGGCTGCAGGAGCGTTTGCGGAGCAGATGTTGGCACAGGATTTCCGACCCCAGCGGAGCTCCCTGCCCACGGCTCAGTCTCTGTTCTGGGGCGAGGGTTTACTCTCATGGGTTTCAGTGGTTTCGTGGAGCTAAAACAGATTGTGTGCTAAGTCTCCTGGTATCTACACTGAAATTCCCTTGGCTTCCACTGCTGGCATTGCTGCCAAAAGGGGATCAGTCTCAGGCCCCGAGGGCATTCAGAGTTCCTGAAAAGAAAGTCAAGAGAGTCACCCCTGCGCGAGGTCATCCTGGGATTTAGACCCGTTCTATTGCTGTACTCCACGCTCTGTTCCATGCAGAAACTGTTCGGAATTAACTGGTGCTGCTACTACTGCAAGAGACTTTCCAGCATAATTAGCTGCTTGACACACCTAGCTCCTCTTCATATGTTTGGAAATCTGCCATTTAATTTGCAACTGTAGAGCAGCTTGTTTACCCAAAAATGCAGATATCTTTGCCAAGGGTTTTTCTCTCAAAAACCTCTTTTGAAAGGGTGTGATGTACGGCATACGTAACCGGCCTATATAACGCGAAGCCAAGGTGCATTTTCTGAATGCATCCACACGTTTGTCAACCTGAAAAAAGTTGTAAAAAGAGGTCTGAATTCTCCTCATCCTGAGATTTCCTGGCGCACGGATGAGGGAGAGTTCTGATGATTCAGCTGTGCTTTCGTTGAGGTTTAACTGTGATGGATTTGTGATGATTTACTTTTACTGTGATGGTTTAATCACCTGATAGCTGATAGACTGTGCCTGTATTTTCGATGCAGTGACATACAGCATCACGTCTCTTTTTTTTAATGCTAGATGCACAGCACCGATCAAAGCGTGTTACATCACGCTGTATCATAAACCATAGGTTGGGATAAAGCCATGGCCTTTGCACCGCACTGCTCCGCTGCTGAGACAGTTATTCATAGACTCATAGACTAGACAGAAAGCTAAGTACGCGCTGCCAACAGCAACTAAACTGCCAGAGATCCAGCTAAGGGTCACTGGAGCTTGGGAACATATCTTTGCCACCTGCCATCCCTCATTAGGCAGATCTTTGGAATGGTGTAGTTCTCTTTTGTAATCAAAGCCCCCCGTTACAGGAAAATCCTTCAGAGAGCAGAGTGAGTCTGGTCACTTTCTGCTGGTGAAATAAAAGAGAGGTCAAGGCCCATCAGTCCTAAGACCTAATTAAAAAAAAAAAAAATAGAAAAATTAATTGTGAGTTCCGTTACGACGCCCGTAAGGAAGACATCTCTGCATACACGTTTGGCAAAGTTACCTTAGCGTAGCTACTGCATCCTTCAGTCTGTCCCTGCGGAAAGCTGCACTGTGCCTATGTGCAGGGGTGGATTGGCTTTGTCATTCCTTACTTCGTCTTCTGCATTGGATCCTGAGAGGGGAATGCTTTTTGCTCAAAGGAGAATGAAGAGTACGTGGAGACTAACTGGGTATCAGATAAGCTATAGAGGAGAACATGCACATCAAATGCCAATTTGAAAAAAGATTTTTTGAATTCTGTGGAAATGGAAAACAAAATAAATAGCTCTCCGTAATGTATATGTACGTCTCCATGGCCATAAAGAGGATATGTGTTATTGTACCAAAATGGTAGATGACATATCCTTTGGCCATTAGAACAACGCCACAGACAGGCTTAAGGTCGTGTTTGGAAACACGTTTAGTAATTGTACAGGGGAACCAGCTGCAGTAAGAAAAATCTTAACATTTTAAACTACCTTTTAAATCTATACAGCAGAGGGCACTAGTGTTACTGAATTGACCATGGAGTTGATATTTTGGTGCTAGAAGAATGAAGGGGGAAAAAAAAAATCGCTTAGAAGACAAAGAGTTGTCAACAAAGAGTTGTCAACAAAGACTAACGAAGCTGGTTGCTGGTCTGTGTTCCGTGTGTGGATTTGTAAAGCTAAACCTTAATGTGTCTCTAGCATAACAGACAGATATTGAATAGCAAATCACTCTAGTGCAGAGTTCCAGATGGGGCTTTATGTAAAGCCCATTAAAATATTTCCATAATTTTCTTCAGGGCTTTAAATGAATTTTGCGCTGTGTTTTTGTGCTGGCTAATTTTTTTTCCAGGGTATTTATGATTTAAAATTACCCCGGTGTGAAATGACTGCACCAAGATTTCCTGAGTACTTAAGCTCTGAGGTGCGGAAAACCACCGGTATAAAAGAAAGGACCTTTTCAATGCATTCCTACTGTCGCTAGAAATCTCACTGCAGTATGTTAGCCTCGTGAAAAGCTCAGCAGTTGGAAGCGAGGACTTGCAAGGCATTGCCTAGCGTATTTTCTGCTGGTCACGGTGGCTTTTTTGAATCATCAGCTCCACTTTACTTTAGCAGCGCCAAGCCCAGTTAGCGTGGTCTTATGCGAAATACCGCATCTTGCCTCCTGTGTTACCAAAGAAGAGGGGAAGAAAGTTTGGTAGTGTAAATGAATCCAAAGTCAAATCAAACGGTGGTTACACAAGTTAAGATCTGCTCTCGTTGCCTCCCAGAAAACGTTTCAGAGGAATGGCAATGTAGATCTTCTGTACTCACGTATTGAACAAGACAGAGCTTAGACACAGGAAAATCAAACACACCAACACATAGGAAAACATATCTAGAACTTTCCATCCGCATCTCACAAAATGGTAATCCTGGCTTCAAAATTATACACTCCAGTTAATAAATAAAGTGGCTAATAAACAGTCAGCGATCAAGCTTGTATTTGAAGCATACACAGATTTGATTTTTTGCAGGAAGCGGAGGGTTGCAGAATTCCCCGAGGGTCTTTGCTAGATCCTAGTTCTGAGGCAAATGTTTGATTGAGACGTCCCTAGCACAGGACCAGGGAAAAAGGTAAATGTAAAAGCCATGGGCGATTTTCACCTTCAGCACAAGGGAAGAACTGTCCTATCTGACTGACTCATTTTTTGAGTCAATAACCAAAAACAGGAGGAGTACAGGGAATTTATTTTAAGAAGATAAAACAAAAAATCTTTTCGCAACTGAGACATGGAAATTTTTTTTTTTTTTGTTGAAGAATTTTTGCTCATCATCAGTCTCATAATTAGATAATTTATTTGTTATGATGAAGTTCTGTATTCAAGTAAAACGTTCTTATCTGCCTTTTGGGTTTTTTTTACCCATGGAGCACGTGTGTAGCGATGGCAAGGGAAGATTTGCTGGGTAGAGGAGTAGGTGAAGGGAATGGTGGGAGATACCCTTGGGAGCAAGAATCAGGACAGGCGGGAAGTTCCTTGGAGATGCTGCAGCGTGGTTCGGCATCGTCAGCTTTATGGAGGCTGGCAAAGAAGCACCTGAAGGGAGTTTACGCATAGGCTGACCGATGGTGAGGGCACTTGCTCTCTCATGATCTTTCTTATTTTTCCTACGTTTCTTGTTCTACAGACCCCCAAATTTTCCTGGTCCTTCCGGGTATCCAGGAATGACAGCGGAAAGCAGCAAAAAGAAAGGTAGCGAAACCATATGGCGTCTTGCAAAGCCGGCCTTTAATAGCGAATGGGTCTGAGACAGAGCACAGGTGATTCCTGAATCTCTACAAGCCAGCCGCGCGTGCTCCCCGGGCCCCACCAGCCATACGAGGATAACGGGCAGCGCTGAAGCTGGACGTAGCGGGCTGAGTTCTCGTCTCGGTTTCAGTGAAGGCAATAACGTTGCAGCAGTGAGGTGGTAAAATAATTGGTTCGATGTATTTCTGTATATCTTTTTTTTATTACTTGTTAATGGAATTCATCATTCAGCCCAAGTCCTTAGGGGATAGATAAGTTTTAGAATAATTTAAAAAAAAAAGAGAAAGGAAAGAAAAGAAAAATCTACTGAATAAAAAAACCAAGTAGTGACAAACAGAAATGCTAATACAATCACATTAACTATCACAGAAGATGGTTAATTACTATTCAACAGCAAAATTCATGGATCATAGATTTTAACTAAGCAGCCTAAAATTGGTATTAGACTCACTGATACAACTCTTTTAACCACAACAGGCAGATTCTTCTTTATGACAGTGTAAGAAAGATGGGAACTAGGTCTTTTTCACCCCCTTTTTGCAGATAGTTTTACTGCAGTCGGGTTTTTGATATAAGGGAGCTTGAGTTTCAGCGATTAGTTTGAGAGCGTTTCTCCATATGTTGTGTTCAGCACCTCTGCAGTGATAACTGACCGTGTAAGCCTGCAGTAGAAACAAAGGTGTGTACAGCAGTCACCCCTCATCTCATCTAGTTCGTTACACTAAAGCCAAGAAGCAGATGTTCAGACGTACAGCTGTTGGCAGAGGGAAGGGACGGAGAGGTGGGAGCAGTATAACGCTACAGCCACGGGGCTCTCCAGACCGTGTGGCAGAAGTGTCAGCCACAGAGAGAGACGTTGAGTGACTTGCTCAAGGTTGCAAAACACATTCGTTTCCTGTGTCTTTCATAACGAGAATGATGTTTTATAAATAACACTTACGGAGCAGATCAAACAAAAAAAATACAGCCCAGACTTTCCAATTCTCATTCATAGGTTTTTAACCATTAGCTTGGCTTTCTCTGCAGTAAATTATGAAAAGTGAGATGAGAACACTTGCTGGCTCTGAACAAGTTTTTAAGAAATTGAGAAATTAGTTCTCCAAAACACATTGTCTGAATGTGTAATTAGAAAAAAGCTCTTTCATTAAATGAATTGCTGTGAGATGCAAGTTAATATATGTCTTCCTGTATTTTTTTTAAAGAAAGAGAGCTTCTTTTGCACAAAATCAAACGTTTGGGGCCCAGAGTGGAAAACTGTTGCCTTATAGTATTTTGTTTTACTTAATACATGTATAATGCATCCGGGTGCTCTAGGTTATAAATACGCTTCAAGCTTGCTGTAATTTATAAGGTTTCACTTTCGATTGATTTATAGGAAATGTCATTAATCTCTACAGCAGAGGGACCTTGCGCTGAGCAGCAGATTGAAAATGAACTCAGGGCCGAGGGCTTTAAACACTACCACAAATTAATCAGTACTGAAATTCTTAAAATGGCAATGATCACTTGTAGCGTAAAGGTCTCTCTTCCACTTACAGTAAGATCTGTAGGATTCTTTTAGAGGTGCCAGTGAGACTGCCAGCCCTGAAGTTACAGAGATGCTTTTCGTCATTTAAATGGCCATCTTATTTTGGTGTTCGGCACACATTTACTAATGAGTGTTTCTGTGCGGCCGATGCCAAACAAAAGAATATAATGAAGTTGGATCATGCTGTTTAACGGTAGGGAAGAATTGATGCTCAGTGTGTTTCTTTTGTGTTTTATTTTTTTAATTTGAAATAGGCAAGACCTTGCCGTGACATTTGCATGACCTACGACGTTCAGTATCAAGGGGTTTACTTCTAGTTAGACTCTGATGCAGGAGTCACGTTCGTATAGACAAAGGTTTTCACCTGCACAAAAAAGGAACCTCCACTTGCTCTTCGTATCATCTGTTGTCTTGTCTTACAATGCGTCAGGAAGGTTAACACTTTGAATATTCTGATGATTCCTACCTTACTCATTTTTGCGGTTTGAGGCCCTTGTCACTTCTTTCAACTCTCCTCGAGTCAGAATGTTTCTTTCAGGTATCTGGTGTGGTTGAACTTGTTATCTGCCATCCAGCTACATGGAATTATACATTGGGATGAGCAGGAAAAGTAGTGTCTGGCTTTTTCTTATCTCAGTTCAGCCGATTACAGCTGACATACATAGCCGTACAGGAAACAAAACATTAGAATTTCTGTACCTATTCTCACTGTAGAGTTTCATGAAATCTGCAGAGCTGACTTGAGAAGTCTTTGTTTGGAGAGTGCACTTAAATATTTGAGATTAATTTAATATTCTCCTTCTCCCTTCTTTCTTTCTTTCTTTCAGGCAATTCAAACTCCAGAAGGACCAACACCAAATAAATTATGAATGTTGCACAAGATGACCTTACATCCACAGCAGATAATGATAGGTCCTAGGTTTAACAGGGCCCTATTTGACCCCCTGCTTGTGGTGCTGTTGGCTCTTCAGCTTCTGGTAGTGGCTGGTCTAGTGAGGGCTCAGACTTGCCCTTCTGTCTGCTCCTGCAGCAACCAGTTCAGTAAAGTGATTTGTGTACGGAAAAATCTGAGAGACGTGCCAGACGGCATCTCCACGAACACCAGATTACTCAATCTCCATGAGAACCAGATCCAAATCATTAAGGTTAATAGCTTCAAGCATCTGAGGCACCTAGAAATCCTGCAGCTCAGCAGGAATCACATCAGAACAATTGAAATAGGGGCTTTCAATGGTCTGGCCAATCTCAACACTTTGGAACTCTTTGACAATCGTCTGACCACTATCCCAAATGGAGCTTTTGTATACCTGTCAAAACTGAAGGAACTGTGGTTGAGGAACAACCCCATCGAGAGCATCCCTTCTTATGCTTTTAACAGGATCCCTTCTCTCCGGAGACTGGATTTGGGGGAACTGAAAAGGCTTTCGTACATCTCAGAAGGTGCCTTTGAAGGTCTGTCCAACTTGAGGTATCTGAACCTTGCCATGTGCAATCTTCGAGAGATTCCTAACCTCACCCCACTTGTAAAACTAGATGAGTTAGATCTTTCTGGGAATCACCTGACTGCCATCCGGCCAGGTTCTTTCCAAGGGTTAATCCATCTTCAGAAATTGTGGATGATACAGTCCCAAGTTCAAGTGATAGAAAGGAATGCTTTCGATAACCTGCAGTCACTTGTGGAGATCAATCTGGCACACAACAATCTAACACTACTGCCTCACGACCTGTTCACGCCACTCCGCCTAGAAAGGATCCACTTGCATCACAATCCTTGGAACTGCAACTGTGATATCCTTTGGCTCAGCTGGTGGATTAAAGACAAGGCACCCTCTAATACTGCATGCTGCGCCCGTTGCCACACACCTCCCAGTTTAAAAGGAAGGTACATTGGTGAGCTGGACCTGAATTACTTCACATGTTATGCTCCAGTCATTGTGGAGCCGCCAGCAGACCTCAATGTCACGGAAGGCATGGCTGCAGAGATGAAATGCCGGGCATCAACCTCCCTGACCTCCGTATCTTGGATTACTCCAAATGGATCTGTTATGACGCATGGGGCATACAGAGTTCGGATTGCTGTGCTCAGTGACGGCACATTAAATTTTACAAAAGTCACTGTACAAGACACGGGTTTATATACATGCATGGTGAGTAACTCTGTTGGGAATACCACAGCTTCTGCCACGCTGAATGTGACTGCCCTGGATAACCCTGGTTACACGTACTTTTCAACTGTCACAGTAGAGACTGTGGAACCTTCTCAGGATGAGGCACAGACCACAGAGCAGGTTGGGCCCACACCAGTTACCAACTGGGAGACCACTAACATGACAACCTCACTCACTCCGCAGAGCACAAGAGCAACAGAAAAAACGTTCACCATTCCTGTGACGGACGCAAACAACGGGATCCCAGGAATAGACGAGGTTATGAAGACTACCAAAATCATAATTGGTTGTTTTGTGGCTATCACTCTCATGGCTGCTGTGATGCTGGTAATTTTCTACAAAATGAGGAAACAGCATCACCGGCAGAATCATCATGCTCCAACACGGACTGTAGAGATCATTAATGTGGATGATGAGCTTACAGGTGACACACCCATAGAGAGTCACTTGCCCATGCCAGCAATAGAGCATGAGCACCTAAATCACTATAACTCTTATAAGTCTCCTTTCAACCACACAACAACAGTTAACACAATAAATTCAATACACAGTTCAGTGCATGAACCGTTATTGATCCGAATGAACTCAAAAGACAATGTACAAGAGACTCAAATCTAAAACATTTATGACATTATGGGGTGGGGACGGGGACAACAAAAGATGGTTTATAAAACAAATGACACAAATGACTGGGCTAAATCTACTGTTTCAAAAAAGTGTCTTTACAAAGAAAAAGAAATTTATTTATTAAAAATTCTATTGTGATCTAAAGCAGACAAAATTATGTGTATTCCTCAGAACCTGTTTTTGCTGCACTTATTTACCCTCCTTCCCTTTTTCCTCTCCAGCCTACCCTGATTCCCATTTGCCATATTTTTCATAGGAGATCTTGATTCCCTAAAAGAACTGGTCTAGGAAATTTTGTAAGAATTCTGTTACACTTTGGGAATTTTTATGGTGAATTCTAGTGGTGAGATTCAGTCTATTTTGTCACTTTTTCTCCTTTTTTCTTTTGTTTTCTCATGCCCTTTTTGAAATTATTCAATAGAGAATGGAATAATAACAGCAACGTTACAAGTGAGAAAAACAAACAAGCAAAGCTTTTTTTTTTTTTCATGTGATGATTTGCTCTGTATTTACTGAAAGCACCATTCTGTGAAAAAATGGAAGAAAAAGTAAAAAAAAAAACCACAAACAAAAACAAAAAAACCCCACCAAAACCCCAGGAAATGAATTTACTTGTGAAAGCCTATAAAACCCATGATCTTTTAAACTATTCTAGAACCAGAATTTGTAGTTCAAACACTAAACAAAGATTATAAATAAAATATTGTTTTTTTCTGTACTTGGATATAGCTCATTTTTAGTGTGGCTTTAAACATCAAAAGTTTGTTAGAATTCTTACGATATTCTGCTGTGATGGTCCGAAACACAGTCACTTTAAAGAGAATAATTAAACCATTTTGGATCATTACTGAAGAACAGCAGCTCTCGTTTTAGTTTATGTAAGCAGCGTACTGGCAAACAAGGGCGTTTGACTTTTAATGCAAGATTAAGATCATTCCTTCTAATGGTGTTTTCAACTATCCCTGTACTATCAGAAGATGTATTATAAAATGCCAGGAAAAGTTTTGCAAGGAGTTTCAGTTGTCGCTGAATTTATTAGACAAAGCCGAAAAGTTTGTTCTGTTTTTTGTGATTTATAGCTGTCAATAAGAAAATTCATCTTCACATCAAAGCTAGTGGTTTCCAGTTCAGTTGTTCTGGTGCTCCTAGATGTAAATATGAAATATATTTATCTATGATGCCTATAATCAGAGCTGTACCCCTGTGTGCAAAATGACATCAAAATGCTGTTAACAGAGTAACTCACAGGAAGAAGTCTGAGGATTTGGGTTTAAAAAATTAGAAAGAACAAAGTCAGCCAAATCAGAAGAGAGCATGGGTTCCTGTAATTTGCATGACAGTTAGGCTCCCTGGAGAGAAGTCAGTTTACATTGATTTAAACCCGGACTCGTTTACCAGTAGGAAATGTACACCCTTTTCCTTTCCATTTATGTATGTCCTCTGGATTTAGCTTATTGGCATAGGAGCGGTGTATACCTTGCATGCTGGAAGTTAAAAGGAAGGCTTTGTGTAAGAAAACCAGCTTCAGGACATGGTGTTCTTCCAAGTAGAAGTTCTGCCAAATTAAACTACTTGATCCATTGGCAACTGAAAAGAAGCATTTTAAGACGATTTAGAGTAGAAAAAAAGAATCGTATATATCATTTCTGAATGTATTTTCACGTGTTTTCTTCCTTATCCACCCTTACTGTGAGTTTTCACGGACCTGTGCCAGGTAAATAATGTTCTTAGTTCTTATCACGGTCTCTTTGGAGCTTTCTAGTATGCAGTAGCATCCAGGATGAAGACCCTACTGACAGTAGACTTCTATTCATGAGATCTAAGAAGGAATTTCTGCTAGGTTGAGAGGGTAAATATCCCTTGTTGGATGCACTGTTCTCAATGTTGCGAGCGAATATTGTAATAAAAAGGCGTGATTTAAAGAGGACACAGTGGAGATAGGTGACGATGAATCACACCCTGCAAGGAGCCTGATAATACAGAATGAAACCCAAAGTTCTGTCATAATCTCAAAGAAACATTTAGCAAGACGTTATCCTTTGATGTACTACATGAAAAATAATACCTACTCTAAGGGAATTTTGATGGAGGACAAAGATGGACCTGAACGTAAAATGTTGCCGTTGTGATTCCTAGCTTTGCGTATTTCTTCAAGGTGCATTAGAGCATTCCATTTGTGATTTCTTTTAAGCTTTATGATAGAGTCTGTACAGAAACACTGCAAATACACATTGCTAATTGTACTTTGCCCATTTGGCTACTAACGTTGTGTCTGTGACCGATGCTTGTCTGAAGATTGAAAACACTCTTTCCAGGAAACCGAGATCTGGGCCATCTGTAATCAACAGGTTTATGTTAAAAAATTATGGCTGCTCTCTACCCAGTATTTGTGAAAGCACTTACGGTCACCATGGTTTCATAACTCCTAAAGGTTACGTGTACGAGGCCTTCAAGAAAAAAAGGTATAGCTATTGCCCAGTGGGACACTGAGACAGCGTCAACCTTTATTCCTCTTTGGGGTAATGCAAAGTAATATCAGGGACTGGTTTAAACAACGTACGTGTTCTTACTGTTAATCTGGTTTTATTTGCTAACCAAAAAAATCAGGTGTTCCTGCTTGCTCATAATAAGGATAAAGAAGCAGCATTTTGGTGTGTTTGGTTGAGTGAGTATGCGTGTGTTACCTGGAAACCGTATTAGTTATGACTTTCCCAGCATCTTCCCTATCCTTCTTGGAACTACGGAGATTATTTCTGATTCCTTCTTACATCTATAAATCACCCAGTACTTTTGCAGATTAATTAAATACCAGAGCTAGGGAACATCGCATTTTAAATCGTGAACTGAGCTCTTCGATAAAGGGAGAGGGGTGCTGTGCCCCCTTGTTTTGGTGCTCAGATCACATGCCGATGCAGCCTCTTAGCGCTCCAGAGACTGCAACGTTAAGAAAGAAGCCTGGGTCTCCTGTATGGCAGAGCGCAATGAATAGAAAGCCCTAATGAAATTTCTCTTGCAGGTGACCACATTGTAGATGGTGCGTGATGTAAAAAAATTATGCCAAAAAATTGTGGGTTTGATGATGACCTATCACTTTCTAGCAGGCTCATGAGAAGGGGTGAATTATACTCCAGTTCATTTGATGGAGTTTGAAGATGTTTGCCTGCTGTCCTTTGTATTTCAAAGTGCAGATCGCTTTCTTTCTGGAATTGTCATCAAGACTTGCAAATCTTGCCGCATGCAGAACAAACGTGAAAAGCAAAGCAAGTGAGTTCCACTCAATTCACCGTAGAAGATGGACATGTTATTTTACTTTGAAAAGGGCTAAATGTATGAAAGTTATTACAGTAATTGTAGTTTTTGCTAAAATATTCTAATGCATTAAAAATTGTATGTAATGGTTTCGAGATTCCCTGTCCCCACTGATGGCATTATAGGTTAATCACAGCATTAGGGAGAAGATAACTAAATTAATATTGTACGTAGTTGTACTAGCTTCATAGCCTTGTGAAAATATTTCCTAACAGCTGTTATAAGCTTTTGTATGTCAGATATGACCACTACTGTAGTCTTTTCGGTGATGAGAATGGAGAATTTTTTCAACCTGTTCACTCTTCTCTGAAGTTTATATTCCATTTGTTCCAGTATTTTTGAAATTTTCACTTTTTTTGTAAGTCCAGGCAGTGAAGGTCCAGGAAATATTAGGAGCTACCTTGCAATTTTGTACCAAAAGCAGTGAATGAAGAAATAATGTATCCTTATCTTCAAGATATCATAAGGAGAGTTAAGACTTCAGAGCCTGTGTTTGTGTTTGTCTTAGTAGAACTATTTAATGCATCTTTTTCTCATTTTTGCAGGTGTTACCCCCCCCCCAAAAAAAAAAAAAAAAATCTCATTTCTAACTTGCATCTAGAATTCAATCTACAGTTAGTCTGAAGGTTGTGGCGGACGTTTTATTATGAAGGTGACATTATGTATTAGTACCGTAGTAAGACTAACATCAGAGCCATTGCTACTGAAACATCCAGGGGGTTCGTGAGCAGGGGATGGGCTTGGGGAGATTCTGGGAAACCTGCTCAGTAAATCTGCAAGTTCTGTTGGTCCCCCAGCCTCGCTCTGTAGTGATGCCCCATGGAAACACTGTGGTTGTGTGTAGTTTGGAAGAGCTGGAAGAGCACAGCAGGGCAGAAGAGCTTTGGGTTGAAAACAACTTCTTGGGTGAAAACAGCTTCGTTGGCTGCTTTAGTCACAAGTGGGTTTTAAGGCTTGGTGCACACTAAGCAATTGAGAACTTGAAGACTAAAAGAAGTCACAGATCTATAAAAGTCACAGATCTATAGTGTAGTTTTACACAAATGGCAAAGTCATGTTTTGACAAAACGCTAATGCTGGTTTGAAGGGGTCTGTTTTTTCAGTATGAAGAACTCCATTAAGGCAAATGAGATGTGTAGTTCAATAGCTACATGCTATTTTCTTCCAGAAGAGTAAGTCGTTATTTTCTTGGGCGAGATCTGTTAAACAAAACATTGTGTTTAATTTGTCTTGCTTTTAGTCCTTGCTTTCATACGTTTATACCTTACACCTAGACTGTTAATCAGGATGCTCTCCGAAGGCCTGAATCTGTGAACCCTGCCTGACTTTCATAAGAGAGAATTCTTTCCAATGCTGTAACCCCCGTGAGGTATGGAATTTTGGAGTGAGGAACAGACACCAAAATGACGACATCACCAGATGATTTTCTGGCTGTCTTTCGTAAAATGAGAAAGCAGAAAATAAAGTCGGTCTTTTTTTGAGAACTTTGCAAATCAAATCTTATGTAAAAATAGGAAACTTTAGTAAAAAAAAAATAGAAGAAATTAGAACATTGGACTTGAAAGTAGCGGTAAGATGTAATGATTAAAGCAAGAACTGGGAGTCATATATCCCAGATAATCTTTACATCTTTTCTAACAACATAATTAGCAAACTCAAAAATTTGAGTTATTTTTCTACGTATCATTCAGCTTGTACAAGGATTCTGACTGCCCCATCCAGAGTTTTCTGTTGTCCTCTTAAATTTTGCAGTACGTGTATGATGGAATCTGGGTGTTCAGCTCTGGGACGGTCTCCCGAACACAGCATGCAAGAGAATTCTCTGCTGAGTTATCCAAACTCCACCCATTGGAGGTTCGGGTTTAATACTCTGGGACTTTTTTCAATCTACTTGAAATGGCTTGTGCAGTGGAAGATTCCTTAATTTCTTTGATCCTTTACTACAATAAGAATATATGGTTCATATCCTAGTTTGGAGAAGATGGTTTTGCATGGATTCTATTTTCATCAAATTTAACATATAAATTGCAATTGTATTTTATTTTAGTAAAAAATTCTGAATTCTTTTGACTTGAAAAGTACCTCTGTTCCTTTCACAGTACCTCAGTAGGCCAACCAAGTTACCAAAAAAAAAAAAATTAAAAAAGAAACTACATCTTGGAATGCTATGCATGCACACGCGTCGTCATGTGTTTATTGTTTAAAAAGTGATTCTACAGGTGAGATGAAAGAAATAAAAGAAGAAATGTGTAAAAAAAAAGAGAGAAAGGTGGAATAAATGACCTGAGAGAGAATCTAGTAAGCGGACCACAAAATTAATCCAACCCCTACGACTAATCTAATTCTGTGACATGTAATCCAATTTCATGTAATTTGCTCATTTAATTCCTCAAAAGGACAGTTAGTTGTCTGAGCAAGGAGGTGGAAATCTGAGTTCCGTTCTTGGCAGTACCCACATGATATTAAGCAGGTCTTCCTTTTCCCTGTCCTCCCTGGTTTGCCATTTCCGTTTAGCTGTTCACCTGTCGTTTTCTGAACTGTCTTCCCGAGGCACCCATCTCTCCAGGCTGCCTTGGCACTGAGTTCCAGCGGCCACTGGGACAAAAACCAGGTCAGTGTTGTGTTACTAAGCAGAGCCCCTACGGATCTGGGTACTGGGTGTTTAAGTCTGCCGACTCCTAAACAGCTGGTTCCTGGTTGATACTGCAAAGCAGTTTCAGAAGTCATTTATATGGTTTTTACTACTGTATATCAGATTAAGGTGGTTGATCACCTGCCATGTGTTAATTAACTGTCTTTCAGGTTGAAATAGTCTTTTTTGGTTTCCTATTGAAGCATACCTTTCTTTGTAACGAAGCATTTGATCAAATTCTAAAGAGTTGCAGAAAAAATATCAAAGTCTTTGGATATTCCGACTGTAAAAGCTTTCCAAATTGTGTAAAACTACACTTGAAAGAAAAAAAAGACTATAAATAACAACGCTCTCCTATTCCTAGGTAGCAAATGCCTGAACAGTGTTTCTTCCTATTTTTGTTTTCATTAAGAACAGTTTCTCTATTTGACTCGGCAAGGTCATCAAGGCTTTATCAGTCTGAGTAAAGCAGAGGCGCTGACAAGTTCCACGGCTTTTGCCAAGACTTCCACGATGGAGATTATTTTGTTCTGCTAATTTATTTTTTTATATAAAATCTGTTGCCTACGTCAGCAGTGTTTCCATCAGGATGGATATGGGTAACTATTGTTGGAAATATTGTCACCTCTTGTTAGTGCCTGGAGAAACACTGGCTCTGGGTTTTTATCTTTTCAGCTCCCTGCTGTTTTCTGACACCGGTGTGGGGAAGCAGTCAATTGGGTAGGGAGAGGGAAGCTTTGGCCCACTTAACACAACAATGAAATAATAAAGGGCTGAACCAGGCAGGGAAGAATGAAATAAAATGCAGCGGTAATGGGAAGAGAAGAGTTCTGAGAGGATAATTAAGCATTACAGGGAGAGGAAAAAAAAAGTATTGCAAAGAAGGAGGTTGAAAAGGAGAATCTATCCTCTCCTTTCCCCCCCCTCCTTTTCTTCTAATTTCATGCATTTTTTTTCCCGATTTAGCTGGTTAATGGTTGAACACACTGATGAATGCATTCTAAATAAATCACATCGGAAACTGTCTGAGGGATTATTTTAAAAGTCATAAACCCAACAGTCTTTAGATTTGTGTGGGTCAAGCCAGTCTCGGAGGACTATTTAGGATGTTATGATATGGTACTGAGACACAAAGAGAGTACTGTAGCAAGCGATTTACATTGGAATTCTGAGGAAAAGTACCCATACTTTATGAGTAGAAAATACTTTCCCAAGAGAGAAGTAGAAAATTGCATTCTGGGAGCAGCCAGTTGGCAATTTCTGTGTGTAAATATAATTTTAACATGAACCTCTGCTTATTTTAAAATTGGTCCTTTCAGTTGTGTCTGGAAGAAGCCCTATAATGCATAGAATGGACAAGGATGGTTGTAGTGAAATGTTTAATTTAGTAGAGCTTTCCATTTCTATCCTCTGGGATTATTCTCGTAATAATAGTATTTTTAATTAGGAACTAAGAAGAGGCTTATTTGTACATTTTTCCCCCCTTTCTCCCCTCAGGTTGGGATAACATTTTTGGCTGTCTGTTAGAGTTTGGCGGGGGGGGGGGAACAACTTTGTGAAACACCTGATAATTTGGTAGTATGCTTTTGCTTTTTGTTTTAAGTTGATTTTTCTTGCTTTTACAAACAAATACAAGTTAAGAAACAGTAAGATAGAAAACCTGACTGTACGGTGAAGTTTGTGAAGGTGCAAGATTTATATGTCCTTACCATTTTCTTAATTTCACTTTAATTTGCTGTCACAAATGGGTAGGAAGCCCAAGTGAGTCCTCCTTATAATTTTTTTCATGATCCTTTAGTTTTGGGATATGCTTTTTCCCTCAACTGGTCAAATGAATTTTCTATGGGTTTTGTTACGTTACAGACCGTAAGCCTTTTTTCCTTGCCTGTATTTACAGTTTCAGCTTTTCTTTGTACCTTCCGTTTTCACCCAGCGTATTTTCTCAAAAGCGGAGTATTTTTTAATCGTGTATTTTCTCCATGGTACATGGTCGTAAGATCTGAGTCTGCATGGCCCTGCTGCGTACCCTCCCCAGCTTCACGGCAGTATCCGCTCTCATTCACTGCGCTCGGAGCGTTATTTGATTATGTCACTCTTTGTGTCTAATTGAGAGTCAGTCCACAAGGTCGTTAGATGTCTTTCCTCCTCACGAACACAGGTGTTGCTACTAAATGGAAGCATGGAGATTATAACCGTGGAGTACTTGTTTCAAGGCTCAGCAGCAAAACACTGTAAACCGAAACTTTTCAGGCTTCTGTGGCAGTTGGGGTTTGGCTCCAGAAAATCAGCGGAGGTCATGAACCTCTCGTGTGTATCCTTAACATGGGAAGGTGTTATCTCTGAATAGGAGAAGAATACTCTGTCTCCTGTAAAGTTTGTCTGACAGCTTTGGTGAAAAGGAAGATGCTGGGGTTTTTAGTAAGCTGTTTTCTTACTTAAAATTCCAGAAACCTATTGGTGGCTTAGAATTCCGCAATTGTATTTTGTGCGTGGTTGGTGGAGATGCCGCAAGACTTGCGTCCAGTTCACGTCACGGAAGGGTTGGATCAGCCTGTTCTTAGATTGATTTTCCTCCTGCTGACAACAGTTAATTATAAGTCTTTTTTTTAAACGACTGCTAAGTGCTGATAGCATGGTTATGGAAGCACTTTGCTGGGAATTATGCCAAAATTTTACAGTCGTTCAAATTCGTGGCATCTAATCCACTGGTAGTGGTCTGTTGCTCTAGTTTCATTTTAAAGTTGTCATCTGACGTGCTGCTGTAACGGCTCACCGGGGGAAATTGTTTTGTCCTTTAAAAGCGTTAATTAATTTCTAAAAGAATTCTTGGGCTGAGAATGAAGTCCTTCACGTTGCTTTGCTGCAAGAGTGTTGCACCTCTGACTCTAAGGGCGCACCCGAAGCGTGTGAGAAGTGTTCAGCTTCTGTATCTGCTCTCTTGCGACCGCTCTTCTGTGACAAACGCAGTTCTCTATAAGAACATTTACTCTAAGATACAAACCCTATCAGGCACATTGCAAATACGCCACAGCATATTCGTGATGGGGCAATAAATGTAATACCTTTTCCTCCTGAGTGTGGCCTTGTGGTTAGCTTTCTGTATCTTCATTCAGGTTTCCATCAAGTGCCCCGTCTCAGTGCAGCTGCAAAGTGTTTGATAGCTAAGAGTCTGTCTTTGGAGGGTAAATTATGCAAAAGTGAATGGGTTGTCGCTATATGCCCGTTGTCCGGATACAAAGTGCTCTCTGCCCATCCCTTACAGAAACTTCCAATAGTCACGTTTCTCTGCAATCCTAATTGATAAGATTAATTCTCTTTATTCCATTTCATTTCTCAGGGTGGTTCCAAGGAATGGCACAAGTAATGGCAAGAAGAAAGAAGCTGGCGATTTTGCTTCCAGGACATACACGAATCCAGATAATGTTTTTGTAAAGAGCCCATGAAAACAACTGTTAGAAGAAATAGATTAATCAAGACACAAAAGATTAAAACCACGTATAAATTCCATTCTTTCCTCCGTTGCGTACATACACACACACGCGTTTGTGTGTATATATATGTAGGTATATACGTACTCTGCCTTGCCATTGATGCTTTTCAGCAGATCCGCTCTGGAAAGCAGCGCAGGCGTGGTGGAGACGCAGCGCACTTCTCACGGGGTAGGTAGCTGGCTGCCCTCTCATGGGCACGGCGGAGGAGGAAAGTAAGGCACAAAAAGCTTTCACCAAAGGTGAAAGTTCTGGTGTGAAATAAGTTAAGAGTTGACCTGATGCACACGACGCAGTGAGTCTGGAGGATCTGCTGTGTGACAGGAGACGGTGTTCCCTTATGTGTGAACAGGGGAAAAAGAGAAGACTCTCCACCAGGCACTTCAGAGTACTCCAGGTGTCTGGAAGTGGGAGAGCATGAACGACTGACTCTGTACTAATTCTCATTTTGCCACTGGTCTATGCAATCACCGTGTGAAAATCCCTTTATTTGACTTTTTGAAGCGATTTCCCCATTTGCAGGTTGTGTCGGGAAACAACCACAGAAAGCGGTGCGAATGCTGGTCGTTACTGCTGTTGCTCTTTTTGCTGAGGTTGTAATATTGCTTGCTTGTTTGTTTGTTTGTCAAGCATTCAGCGTTTCCCTTTGGGAATTTCGCGTGGAAGCGTCAACGAGTCAAGATCTCCAAAGTACAACAAATACATGATTTTATGGTGTCACTTGAGGGCTATGGCACATTTTGCGCCCGTCGTGCATCCGTGGCAGCACTGCCAAGGGCTGTGGCCAGCGACGGCACGTTCAGGTGGCGTGAGGCGTGAGCAAGTAAGGCGACGCACCTCTCGTTTCTCTTGCAGCTTTCTCAAACGCTAGCTTTGGGAGAAAGGGCAAACCAGCATTTTCCACCCTCTAGCAAGCAAGTGAAGGGATGTGGGAAAGGGACAGGCACAGATGCATGAAACAATCAGAAGAGACACAGTGTAGGGGGGATACACTTCACCTGGGGCTTCCCATCTTCCTCCCAGGAGTAAGTCAGCTTTTGCAGATTGCTGTGGGCTTTTTTCCTTTCAGAAGCCCATTCAGCCTCCTGTTTCACCCTTATCTTAAAATATGGCGTGCGAAGTGTTCTGTCTTCAGCCTCATCCATTCAACTGAAGGGCAGAAAGCCTTTACGGAAAGGGTGCAACACGTTAAAGAACTAGGGCTTAACTCTTTGGAAACAGAGTGGGTATTCGTGCTGATAGGGGTAAGGAGGAATCGCTGTCACGTGCTGCGTCGCCACATCTTTTCATGAGGGTCTTCCCGGCAGTTTACAAACATCTATTTGCAATCCTCCTCCTCGTTTTCTGTTAGGGGAGGGAAGTTTCGATAAAAGGAGTTGTCTCTTCCCGGTGTGCGAGTGCGATGAGCGCCAGGGGCAAGGGGCAGCTGCGGCGGGCGGCGTGCCGGCTTTCCCTGGGCGAAGCAGAGCCCGTTCGGGGAGGGGAGGCTCTCGCAGCCCGCGGATGGAAGGAGAAAGAAGGTTGGGGGGGCTCTGCGGCGCCGTAGCTCTGAGCTTCTGTGACGGAAAAAGGAATTTGCTAGGAGCTCGGAGGCACCGCGGGTTTTGCAGCGAGCGGTGAGTGAAGGGCACAAGGAACAAGGGGAGGGAGACTGATTTATACGTAATTCTAGTGTCGTGTCTGTTTTGAAAACTAGTTAGTGTATATACATGTATTTGAAAGTCTCTGGCTTTTGCGCTTAAAATAATTTTCTGTTCTCTTCGATCTTGGTGTGGGGAGTGGCCTTGTTATGTTCATCTTGACGTTCAGGCTGCCCTCGGTTCCCGTTAGTGAAGCGCTTTATAATACAACAATCTGGGACAAAGATCAGTTGAATTGCGTTATGTCACAGGTAGAAAGTAATACTTCTTCTTTTCCCTTAGCTCTGGCAATGATCATTAAGTGGATGTGAAGACAGATGGATAGATGAAGAGACCGATAGACGGTGTTCTGATCAGCCTTTGCTTTGCACTTAGAGCCGCAGGTGCCGTTCATGAGGGCAAATGAAGCTGTATATGTCCTGAGGCAGAAAAGGTGCCAGGTGGGAATACTGAGAGGCGGGTGCTGAGGCTGAGGGAGGGAGGAGAGGAAAGGCAGGTCCTGGAATTGAGGCGGGCACGTGCCTTGGGAGGCTGGGAAATGCGGTTCTCCACAGAGGGAAGGCATGCAGTAAATCAGATTTGATGGTCAAAAGGAAGTAAGTGAAGGGGATCTGCGCCTTCCTCCTTTCTCTTGTAGGTCCTATGCTCTAAAAAACTCAATAGAATCGTGCTACCTGATGTGACAGTGATACCTCATTTAAAAAGAGTCCAGATTCAAGTGTCGTTACTGCCACAGCTCTCTATGACTTAAACACTTTCAAGAAGACCAAGTCAAGTCTGAACCAAAGAACCTTAAATACTTAGTAGATGAAGTTGCAGATCATAATTCGATGGCTGGTATATGTGATATTAATGGCTTTCGTTTGGATTCGGTGCTTCAGGCCTGGCTGCAAAGTCTATATAAGTAAGTTTTATGCTATGAAGGACATGCTCTTCTTGATACAGCTGTCTTGTCTGTAGGATTTATTAACTGCTTCTCGTACTTCTCACAGTATCATAGTAAATTAACAAAATGTCCACAGCTTGAGGTCTTAGATTTAATAAAAAAAAAACCCCAAACTTGTGTGTGTATTTGAAAAAAGAGACAGAAAAGTGAGAATGTGTGTGTGTGTAAGGTAAGCAAAGCTCTGAAGTTTCTTAAGATTCCTAGAATTTTCTTTAGGAATTTCTCATGCTGTTATATCCAGAGAGCAGACAAGATGCCAGCAGAAGCATTCAGTGCTGTATACCTTTCCCCCTCACCCTCCACCCTGTCACCCCCAGGTAACACTTGTTTTGCAAGGTAATTTTCCCTTAGAAAGCAATACTTACTCAGGGTTATGTAGTTAGGTCTTTTGAAATCAGAATCTGGCTGCTCAGGCAACCATGACCACATTGTGAATTGCTTGATTATTTTTCTGTGGGTTATGGCCGCGTTATTACCCGAAATAACACAATTATGCTGCATTCCTCAATGCAATGGCTATCACAAAGAGTAGATGAAGAAATAGATTGAGCTTGTTTTAAGTACGTTTTGTGCGATAATTGTTTGAGGATACAAACAGGAATTGTGAAGGCAGTACTCAAGAGACTTGAAATCTCCCTTCTCAATAAATAGTGAGCGCTCAGAATGCAGCCAAGCCTTTAAGATTGTTAACCCTCTTTTCTGCTGTAGGCCGTAGAGTCTGGAAGCAATTAAAATGCACTAATTTACCAATGAATCAGTCTAGTTGCCATGTAGAAGAAAGAGCGTAGCTCACGCGTCAGAGAACGTTGCAGAGTGCTGCAAGGAGTTTGCAATTGGAGTTTGCAGGGCAGTAGTGCCAGTGTGTGGTGAGGGCTGCTGTGCAGTTCCACAGGCGTTGCTTGGTCCACAGGAGGGTTACAAACGTTCGGCTTGGCATGGGGATGCTCCCTCCAAAGAATTAGAAGGATTGATCTTAAGGGCATCTAATAAATTTTGCTGGGGGCTCTGGGGGTGGATTTTACAGAGCTAAAAATTAAAATTCCCATCCTTTGCAGAAAATAGGTTACAGCTTGATCTCCAATGCTTCCATTTGTTCATTTGAAAACATTCCCTGCTAATAAGGAACTGCAGAAGAGAAAGAGAGCGGTTCCGTGCAGCATACACCTTTGATCTGCAATATAGCTTTTGGTTTCCTTACAGTCGTCAACATCCCACTCTCAAATCCCTGTTTGGCTTTTTATACATTTTTTTTTCTTATGTTTTTGTTTTCGTGCCTCAGCATCTTTAGTTTCCTGAAGCTAATATAGCTTGAAGTGTTTGTGATCAGAAATTAGAGAGTTCGCTGCAGAGCGCAGTTTCCGCTACGTGCGTGAGAACAAATAAGGATATGATGTATTAAAGAGGAAAACAACATAACACTGGAAAGTAAAAACTAAGTGGAACAGGAAACTACAACCAAACGGAGCAGAGCCCTGCTAGGCCTGGCGCATTTGGATGGTTAGTACGGGCAGGTATTTAACCCAGCTTTGAAAAGGAGCTAGCGTGAAAAGGTATTGAAGCAAAAACTGAATTGCTAAATGGTGTGCAATTTGCTAACTCCATTCGCTGAAGTAGTAAGTTAGGACATGGGAGAGGATAGGTAGAATCATAGCAAAGGTGATGAGATCCAGCAGCTTGGGATCACGTCAGTGGTCCCACTTCTTCCAAGAGGCAAGCAACCGAAACATGGAGAGACGTAAAAGGCACGTGAAAGTCAAGGATCTCCAGAGGAGAGAGGTACCTTGGATATAGCTCATTAAAACTGAAACAGCGAGCCTAAAAGTAGTAACTTTTGGTTTAATATAATGTATTAGGTAACGTATTAGGAAGTTTGGCTTCATAATGAATGTAAAATGTGGGGTAATTTTCATTGCCAATGTGAATTTGCCTCTCAGAATACTGGACTTCACAAAGTTTTCTCGAAATCTAGTAGGTTTGTTCTCAGTTGTCAGTTTGTGAGTAAAATTATTAATATTAGAGACTTCTAGTGACGAGCACCGCCATGAAGAGCACTCACACAGATGACATCTATTGTCACGTATGTTTCTTTGATTCGAGACTGATGATTGAGCCTCTTTGGGAGGAGGCTGAGTGTGAGTATGTAGATGGGCGTGAGAAATTACGTTCATAAATGTCTTCAACGGAACTGAACACAACCTTATCAACATCCGTCACTCTCATGTGCAACGTGNAAGAGCACTCACACAGATGACATCTATTGTCACGTATGTTTCTTTGATTCGAGACTGATGATTGAGCCTCTTTGGGAGGAGGCTGAGTGTGAGTATGTAGATGGGCGTGAGAAATTACGTTCATAAATGTCTTCAATGGAACTGAACACAACCTTATCAACATCCGTCTCTCTCATGTGCAACGTGTGCGCTGGAGAACAGTTTCAATTTAATAAGCTTCTAAAGCTCTTGGGGCAAATCTGTAGGCCTTTATCACTAAGTAATCTCAAACTTTTAACTGTAAATGAAAAAAACCTAGCTTGGGCTTATTGATTTATTTGTTCCTTGTAAAAGCTTACTCTTGGGAGACAGCAAGTACCTTCAGATATCATTAGAGAAGCAATGGAATAGACAGACATCATATTTATGGAATAGACATCATATTTATGTATCTCGATGGCTTGATGAGAGAACTGAACTATGCTGAGGGATGTGCTAATACTGTCATGTGTCATAAAGGAAGACATTAAGCCCCATGCAAAATTCATCCCATGTTGACTCTTCTAAAGAGCATCGGGAATTTTTAGCGTTATGCTTGTTTTGCTTATTTTTTATTTGTTTTGATTGAATTTCTTTGTTGTCAGCAGAATTTAATTTTTCTTACGATTTTCAGTGAAGTCAGCTCCAGAAAACCATATGAGCAGGCATACGAAATTGTCTTCCCAGGATATTTACTTTTGATGGCAAACTCTGCTACTATTTAGTCACTTCTACCGAGCACCGAACGAGTACCCAACTTTGAACAATCCACTGAACTGTTTTCAAGCTTTTCTTATCAAAGCCATTAAATCAAATCCTATTATTTTCTTCTGCACAATTCTACCAGTAATCGGCTTCACTTTAAAGGCACATATTATTCGGACTTAACCCTTAATGTGAAACGCAAAGTGTTGTCTCCCATATAAATGCATTTTCAGAAAGGTAATGGAGTACGCAGTATTTTCCAGTCTTGACTCCTAGCCATAGCTGGTACTGTGGGTGGTTTACTGGAATTTGCTGGAAGTAAGATTTCACCATTTTGTAGGTTTTACAATTTTTAACCATGCAAATAAAATGCTGCTCTCTTTTGATTTAGTAAGCTTACTCCTAGAGGCGATTTGTGTTCTAAGAACTATGTTCTCATTTAAGAGCGGTGACTTTCGTCAGTATTTCATGTGAAATTTACCCCTTAGCTATCTTACAGTACGTAACGGTGGATTACGCCTCCAGAATACACCCATCTAAGTACATGGAGATGGCAGTGTTCGTGCATCACACATAATGTACGGTTTAAATACAGTGATTAGTACTTTCGCTCCAGAAATCTCTGGAGAGGAATAACACAGGGATTGTGCTCCAAGAGGTGCAGGCTTTTTTTCAGCTCATCCAAATGAGAAACCGTGTATTTTTTCAACGTCTTTCTCATCGTATGTTTTTGGATGAACCTGGGTCTGGGGCTTACATTCATTCACATTACTCCATGGATTTTCTGGGAGCAAGAATCAGTGGCGTCTTGTTTGCATCAGTTTTTCTTCGATTAAAGGTAAATTTCAGATGGAAACTCAGATTAGGATGAAGCGAAATAACTGTGCCGACACAGTGTTTCTCAAAACCTCTTGACACGTTTCTGCGCTGGAGTTAGAAACACCCGTGCTGGTGTGAGTTCCAAACACCAGAGCGCTGTGTTGCACAAATAAACCATACTTGCCGTATTTACATTGCTCTTCACATTGACAACTGGGCAAAACCTTCCCCCGGGGATCGCTGAGGTTTTGTTTGGTACTTGGTGGTTTGTCTGTGCTGAAGCCGGACGGGCAGTGCCAGACGATGACCGAGCCCGCGCACAAAGAAGCAGTGGTCACTTACATTTCGGCGGAAGAGCTTTCTAAATGTTATGTTACGCTGTTGCTCTCTATTTGATATTTTGATAGCAGTGCAGATTTCTGTGTGCAGGATGTCTGAGTCGAGTATGTCTACTGACCTCACAGGAGCTACGCTACTTGAGGATCTAATCCAAGTATCTCATAGGTGACCCTAGATAAATTACCGTCCGCTCTTTCTCCATTTTACATTTTCATTTCAAATTTTGCTCTGTTCTTCCTTTTCTGTGAACTAATAGAGCAGATCATGGAGCATCATCAAAAGCTGGGTAGGCATTCATGTCTATTTGGAGTACCTGCGATTATACATCTCCAGGGTAAGAGAACTCTGCATCACGATCCCCTTGGCAACTGTAAGCGTTCAGACAGTGCATAGTTTACATCATTTCTGGATCAGAATTTGCTACTCAGGATCAGATCTGAAGCACGGAGAAACAATTCAAATGACAATCAGGGATGGGAGATACCAGAAAATATAGAGGGTTTTTTTAATTATTATTTGTTTGTTTTCTTAGGTAAATGGAGAATTCTGTTGCTGATTTTAATTTAAAGACACCGAAGGCTGCAAGCTGGTAGCGTCAAGAAAATCATACATGCTGTGCTATTTTTGAAACACAACTTGTTGCATATTAGGTTCTTGTGCTAAATCGTGTGTGATCAGATTTCCGGGTTTTGAAAACATTTGCTGTTGTCAGTTGTGCAGGGATGTTATTTTAGCTGCTTACAGTATCTTCAACGGCTAGGAGGCAAAAATGTAAGTCTGAACACGAGACTCATACAGCACTTACATATGGTTTGGCGTCATTACTATTTGCATGGCACAAACAACATAGGGGACTCGGGGAGCATCACATTCTTTTTTTTTTTTTTTGGCCTGGTCCTTGATTGTGCCACGTGTTGAGTCCAGGTTTGTGGACTGGAAGAATTCTGTCGCTGCTGCTCTTCTCAGGGAGTGAAGTCTGATGGAGTAAAAGGGAATTTCTTATAAAAAGATCTGATTATTTAGTGATGAAGTGACAGGATGTAATGAAAGCCAGGCGACAAAGTGAACAGTGTTATGTTAGGACACCTCGTAGAAATTCTGTGGTTTGCCGGCGGCTGTCTAATTTGCGCCATCACATGGTTTGCTAATGTTTCTCTGGGAGAGAGCAAGGGGGTAACCTTGAGCTGTAAGTGTTTTGGAAAATGTATCTTTTTTAAGGAAATGCCTGAAGAAGAGCATGGAAGACTGGGACAGAGACAAGGGTCTCCAGGCTCTCAGTGCTATGAATTAGGAAGTTCAATGGCAAGTGCTGTCGTAGGAAAGTGAGAAATTAGTTTTGAAGAGAGTACTTCCGTGGAAAGGAGGGAGACTCTGGTGAACATGATGCATGTGTACCTTCTCCAGTTGAATTGATGGAAGATAGTCCTTTCTAGAGCTATAGAAAGACGGGTAGAGAGATTAATAAACTTTGACATTGCCATTATAACTCTTTGTGGCTGTATCACGAAGGCAAAAATATGCTGTGACCAAATTTGTCATGGGAGGGTGATGCCCTTAAACATGTGTACATATTTTCTCTTTTTCTTTTCTCAAAGGTGCTGCAGAATCCTGCAAGAACTGAAAAATCACGCACGCGTTATTTCTGTGTTTTCACAATACCTTGAGATAGTCTTAAATGAAGTATGATGAACATATATACACAGATATAGGTACTGCTCTGTGTTCTGTTACTACATCTGAGGTTTTAAAGCATATTTGACATAGCAACTATTGAATAGTGCATTGTTTACAATGGCTTCTTGAAATTCGAGAAGGTACGTAACGTTCAAGTAGAAGATAATGCAATTTTTTTAGCGGATGGCTGCGTTTCGTATCACTGTGGACTACGTGGAAAAGGTACCATGGCTCTCTTCTGACAAAAAGACCCCGCTGCAGTGGACAGCGATGCACACGCACAAGTACACACATACACGCACCCTCGAGATGTCATTTTGCCATCAGCTAATGAATTCTGATCTCTGTATTTATTAGTTAACAAACTACAGAACTTCATGCCCAAACCCAAACGCCAGTTTTGGGCTGGCTTACAAAATCCTTCCGGTTACCTAGCAACGGGCAGAAAAGATGTGGGGGAGCAGGAGGGCTCTGAGTCAATACATGGCAGCAGTAGGGTCTGCTCAGCGAAGCAGACTTCATGTAAGTTGCTGTATTTATGTAGGTAGCTCTGTAAAATTAATATAGTTACTGAAATGCAGTAACTACAGATGGTTTGTGGTCTGACACTAACGTCTCCTTACGTGAACTCCCCAGAGTGGCAGTTTCTATGCCCGATATATTCTCAGATCTGTAGAAGAAGAGTAAAATACCAGCAGAAGAGGAGGGTGGCAAGGTAGAAGTACAGAACAGAACATTTGACTGGAGATTAATTGGCTCTTGTCAAAGACGCAAGGATCTATTTTTTTTCATGCCTTTTAAAGGTGGCGTCTTGTACAGAGGAAGAAAATTCATTTTACAGTTTATGTCTGCAAGAGAAATATTAAATATATTTCCCAAGGATTTTGGTATTCATTCAACCATTCAGATGTTTCTGACTTCTGTGTCTGAAAGGGAAAAAACCCACCCAAACTAGGAATTCAGTGGTTGCATGTAAAATAAATTCTGCCGTAAATATGTAATAAAATTATTTGCCTATGAGTGCTCAAGCATACCCATTAGAAAGGGCNTGACTGGAGATTAATTGGCTCTTGTCAAAGACGCAAGGATCTATTTTTTTTCATGCCTTTTAAAGGTGGCGTCTTGTACAGAGGAAGAAAATTCATTTTACAGTTTATGTCTGCAAGAGAAATATTAAATATATTTCCCAAGGATTTTGGTATTCATTCAACCATTCAGATGTTTCTGACTTCTGTGTCTGAAAGGGAAAAAACCCACCCAAACTAGGAATTCAGTGGTTGCATGTAAAATAAATTCTGCCGTAAATATGTAATAAAATTATTTGCCTATGAGTGCTCGAGCATACCCATTAGAAAGGGCAGAGTGAAACGGTTATGAAAGTATTAAAAAAAAAATTATATGAAATTTTTGTGTGCATAAATTCATTGTGTAAATGTAGGATAATAATTCTTTTTTAACATCTGATTTTTTGATGTCCCTTGTAAAGGCCTCAGGACAGAGGTTCTTCCTTATTATTGTTCTAGAGACCCCTAGCACAGAAGGACCCTATTCTCAGTTAAGTAAAAGTTGGAAAGAATTGATTTGACTGCTAGGAAGAATGTAATTATTTTAACTTGATAATAAAATATTTTCTTTTTTTTTAAATATACACCTGTTCGTTTAAATGAAAAACATACTTGAAGTTCTAATTCCGAAAAGCTTATTAATTCAGTGGCATTAGTCAGACATTCTCTTCAGGACGATTAGAGTTAAATGCAAAGAAGAAACTGAGCCAGTATAGTCATCATCTGTAGTCAAAAAAAAAATTATTTCTCTATTGAACTCTGAATGCTTTAAAAGGGGAGAAGGGTGGGTTTTTGTTTGTGAGTGTGTGTGGGTGGGTTCTATAAACATGGAAACAAAGTTAGATTTCAGTATGAACTCCTTTCATTACGAGTACGTCTTTCTAGGGAAATCCTTTAGTCCGAGGTCACAAAGTTGTATGGGGATGACTTATTCTCCTATTCACAAGAGCAGCAGTATTATAAGCATCTTTATCACGGGACAGTCTGACCCAGCAGGGGCTGGTGTGGCACTCGGGTGGCAGGGTTGTCGGTGGACGACAAGGGTCGTGCAAAACCCTCGAAGCAATGGCTGACGGCAGTGCGTGTCCCAGGCGGTTGCCGGAATGTGGTCCTGACTTGCTTTCACAGGATCGCGGAATTGCAGGGGTTGGAAGGGACCTGTGGAGACCATCCAGTCCAACCCTGCTGCTAAAAAGCAGGTGCCCCCAGAGGAAGGTGCACAGGAACGTGTCCAGACGGGTTTTGAATCTCTCCAGAGGAGACTCCGCAACCTCCCTGGGCAGCCTGTTCCTTTACTAATCACTTGTTCTTGGTGTCTTTCACAGTAGCAGGAGAGTGACCAGCACCTCCACATGCTGGAGGTACTATCTTTGAGTCTTCGCTTTCCTTAGGACCTCAGCGCTACATGTCTTTTTCCTCTTTTCCCATGTGTCAAGCAGTAAGAGAGAAATTTCTCTTCTGCACTGCAATTAATGGATCCTACTGCTTAAACATTTCCAACTTCTTAAATATAAAATATTTGATGGTTATTATAAATTATTTAATCATAAACTAAAGATCCCCTCTAATCCTCCTCTGTACCATCCGCCTTAGCCTGCTGCTGTAAAATATTAAAAGCCTCCTTTGTTATGTGTTAATTGCTATTAATGGGGTTAATCTTTGCAAAGCAGAGATTATCTTGCTTGAGTCAGACATTCAAGGGGGAACTTAATTAACTAAAGGCAAAAAAAAGATGGAAATATAGAAAGACTCGCATACTGATACAACCTGTTTTCCTGTTCCCTAGCCACACGTGCAGATGTTGGACTGCATTGTTTGTTTGCAGAAGCGGATCCCGAAACCAGAGCTGCACTGTCCCTGCGCCCCAGCAAGGAGGGATGTGTTGAGGGGAACGACGATGTATTTATATATTTTGGTTTGTTATCTTCATTATTTCTTTAAATCTATGAGGTGATATTTTTGTCGCACAAAAGACAAAGAGAGAGAAAAAAGAGAAAAGAAGGTGCATTATTTATGTGAGTTATTCAGCTAGTCGTAGTAAAAAGGCCTAGAAAAGTTTATCCTATCAAAAGTGAAAATATGATTTTATTGAACGCAAGTACTTACAGAACGGGACTTGTTGTCAAATATAGACGTATTGCTGGAGGTAGGTAGCATGTCTACAAAGGAGGAAGTAGTGATTGTACAATATTTTCTAGTCAAAAAAACTTTCCCCGCAGGCTTGTTTCTTTTTTTGGCCCTTTTCTTGTCCAGTCTTCATAGTCTCAGTGCTCACTATCTGTTGATTTGGGTTGTCTGTCATCTTCACAGCATTAATATCTGCATTCTCTTTTCTAAGATCTGCAGCCTCTGGTGACAGGAATTTAAAAGAACATTGCTGTAGAAGTTCCACGCCGTAGTCAGGCTGGTTGGATCTTCTTCCTTGATGACTGCGGGAAATTTCCAAGTATAGCTTATCATTTTCTGAAACACTTCAGTCTCGGTGGCTGTTTAGGAAGCTAATTGAAGTTATGTGCGTGGTTTTGAAGGAATAACACTGTTTAACTATTCTCTAATGTGTTGGTATTTGTTCATTAAGATATTTGGGGTGAGCATAGGGTTTCTACCTCCTTCGCTTGAGGTCAGACTTCGGTACTGAGTGTGGGAGAAATTTTTTGGAGCAGACTCAAGCTGGTTTTTGCTGGTTGCCAGTGGCTTCCCATTGTTACGAGAAGAGCCTTCAGTTTGGTACTGATCCTCTACTTTTTCTAGGCTTTCATAAATATGGTTAAGATCCTTCGTTTCTTGAAAGCTAGTAGATTTAAAAGGTCCGTGTCAGCTTAGAATTTAACCTGGAAAGTATTTTTAAAAATTATTCTAATAGCCTTGATGAACAGCTCCCAGTGTCTGATGAGTTCAGAGATCAGGTTCAAAAATCATTTCTCGTGATGCATAACTACTTCAAATTAAACAGAAAGAAAGAACAGTTTAAAAAAATCTTCCATCCATTATGTACGTGCTATAGCGATCCAGACATTCAAATTTGATTATTACAACATTGGCAAGTTCTATTCCTTCTATCGGTGTTTTCATGTAAAGCCACTGTATTTCTTTCTTCTTTTCCTTTGAAAATTCTGGATGTAGAAAGTTAAATATTCATCTGGATATGACAGCTCGATGTGGACTGCTGGTTTACATTTGTTAATACTTCGAGCAAAAGTGCAGGAGATCTGTATGAATGTCGATGGCTCTCATGCAGAAGGGTGCTGGAGAATCGATTGAATTACAGAGCGGATCCTGGCTGCTCCCGCAGCCATTGCTTTGACCCATCTGCAGCTCTTACCACAACGTCCTTTTTGCGGACTATTTACTTGCTTCCAAGCAAAATGCAGACATTTTTGTTAGACGCTTGAAAATGATTTGAAACCACAACCTATACATTTACTAGAAGGAAAGGATAGGTGCTTATATGTGATAGACTTATGTGCAAGAGCACACTAAGAAATAAAATTAGCTGTTGGGGTTTTTTTTATACTGAGAAACGAAAATGTCCGGGGAAATTAAGTACAGAAGGAATACNCTAGAAGGAAAGGATAGGTGCTTATATGTGATAGACTTATGTGCAAGAGCACACTAAGAAATAAAATTAACTGTTGGGTTTTTTTTTATACTGAGAAACGAAAATGTCCAGGGAAACTAAGTACAGAAGGAATAGATAATGTATATGTACATAGCTGGTTCCACAGAGTCAGAAAACGACAACTTTCTCTATAAGAAATACGGGAAACAACTCTCATTTTGAAAATGTAGTGTAAGAAAAAAAGAGTTATAAATGCAATTCCAGTTTATACCAAGAACAGGACAGTCTCAGTGAATAGAACTTCATATCCATCTCTAAATTACAGTATACTGGATGCTACAGAAGATAATTTGAAATAAACCCTTATATTCTTTAGGATTCTATAAAATACCAGCATTCAGAAAGTTAAACTTGAAGCAAATACTTTTTTTATAATGTACAGAAATGCTGAAGATTGTTTTCCATTTTTTTCCAAAGTATAAAACAGTTTTCCCCCCTGAATTTGATGTTATTGCTCTAATAAATTCACCAAATATTTTTCAGAGTGCATATTCAGAGATCAAATTACCACAGCGCTTTTGAATTAACGATAAAAAAAGCAGCTGAACTTAGCACCCAGCCCCAAACTGATAAAAAAACTCTCTAAGAGATACTCTTCCCTTGGAGAATAATTCGCTTCCTGTGCTAAATACCTTTAAAATACATTTGCCACAATAAACAATTGGCTGTTTGCTTTGATTATATTCACAAAAACAATGGGCATGTAGAACTTTTTAGACCATTGTAGAAACGGCCATACCGTTTAACCTAGTAGCCTCTCATGCAGAGCTAGTAGTAGATGCCTGGGAGAAGAATATTGTTATAAAACAGAAAAATAATAACAGCCTAGAAAAACGCTTCCCCCGAGTTTATGTTCTCATCTACCTGTAATCCGCAGCTCGGACATCCTAGCACCAGAGGTTGCAACTGCATTGTGTTCATAATCCTTGCTGAGCATTACTTCCATGCACCTCTCCAACCACTTTTTAAACACATTTGGATTTTGTAACATCCTACGGCAATGTGTTCTATGATTTAACTGCGCATAGTGTGAAAAAGTGCATCTGTTTATTTTACACCTGCTGCCTAATAATTTATTTTAATGCCTCCTAGTTCTTCTCTTATGTGGGAAAAAAATAATAAACATGCCAATTCTCCCTCTTCATGCCATTCATTATTCCATATAACATATATATCATATATATATCATATATTTTTCGTATATCTTCTTCATTGACTCTCCTCCAAACTGAAGAATTCTCTAATTAAATCTTTATTTTCAATCAGTGCTATGCTTCAGATAATCATCACCCCCTTGTCTTTTCTAGGAAGTTTTCTAGGAACTCTTCTAGATCTCCAGTATTCTTAAGATGAGGCCATGAAAAAAGAAAATAATACTCCATGTGGGGATCTAACATGGATTAATACAGTGAAAAAACGACGCTTCCTTTTTTCTCTGTGTATTTCCTGGTAACTTTGAACATCTGCTTGCCTTTCGGATTGCTGTGGAGCTGATGATTTCAAAGAAGTACCAATGCTGACATCAGGATTTTTCTCCTGAATAGCAGCAGATCCTTTTGAGTCTGTAACTGCGTGTGTTTAGTCGGAGAAGTTCCTTCCCCGTGTGGATTCCTTGGCGTGCTCCCGCTAGTCTGTGCATATTCATAATTCAAGCTGACTACTGATTAACGTTGGTTTCTATAAAGTCGCTATGTGACCCCAAGGAGATGCATGCATTAAACCCCAGCAACTCATTTTGTGTAGGCTGCTGAACAGACGTTAGATGAAAATGACTCCTGCTCTCTGTTCACCTGCGCTAATTTCAAACCAATGTCACAGTAGTGAAATGCTCTGTGTCTTGGTACAAGCCCCTGGAGTTTGCCCAGTCAGATCAATTTGTGATTCAAAATTGATTCATCTTGAAAGATGTGTTCTGCTTCTTATAGAGCTGGAAACAAACTAGAGATTTACACGTTTTTTTCCACCTGAGTTCTAAAGGAAGATACATTTTTTAAAAAGTCACCGATCCCGCTGTCAAGAAACAAACCCGTCGTTATTTACAGATACCAAAGCATCAGGTGAAACTGTACTCGACTCTCACCACAGCTTCATGTACGCATGTAAATCAGCATTAAAATAACGCTTAATTTGACGTTCCGTTGACAAAACCCTGTTGGCAGCTGCCTAAGTGCCCTGGGTGGTGGTCAAGCCTCTGAGCACAGCACAAGAGACGGCGAGTCTTTGAAACGATTTTCACTCTCCGAACGAGGCAAAGCAGCCCTACCTGACCTTAGTGTTGCTTATCAGTGTTAGCATTAAGTTTCTGAGACTAAACAAAGCTGCAAAAAAGTAACACGCGATCATGTTCCAAAGGTGTGTTGGCATGTTCTGCCACTTTCTGTTACGTGCATTTGGGCTGCATTGCTTTAATTACAAAAAGGGAAGTTCAAAAGGCTTTAAAAATACATAAATTGAAAGAACTTACAAATTCAAAGCTCTGTCTCAGGATAATACACTGCCACCGTTTAACATGTAAGCACCTCTTAAAACGCATGGTGCTTTTGCTCCTTCTTTATCCGCTTTTAAAGCACTCATGTCACAATTTTGAAGTCCCTCTGCACTAGACACCGTCTTCCAGAGTACGGAGTATTGCCACATTCCACTTCACAAATGTTAATCTGAAGCAGTGTAAATGTCCTGGTTTGGGCTAGGACAGAGCCTGTCATGGTTTAAAGCTGGGCTGGCTATTAAACGGACGGCAGTGAAATACCAAGAAACGTAACTGTGGCCCCGCACTGCTGCTGTGACGGAGCCCAAAGCTTCTGAAATCTCCTCCAGCCCAGGCTCGAAGCTGAGAGGGACCAACCAACCTGGTCTTATTTGTCAGCCATCCTTCTGGATGTTTAAGGCTGTTTAAGCAGGTGGTAAACATTCTCGCTGAAGTTTACGTGAGTTCCAGGAGCAACTTGAAGTGGAACTGAGAATGAGATCGGGACTGCTAACTCACACTACAGGTAAACGGTAAAGATGAGATCAAGCAAGCAGTTCAGTCTTGCAAACACTTACGTAAGCGGTCAGTCATCTTTTTGTTAGGACTGGTTTCTGTAAAGCCCAAAGGCTTCTTCTGGTGACTTTGGAGATCCTACTCTATAGGGACCGGACTTTTAATCTTCGACATCTTTGACTGATAAAAACTCTCATTCCCTTTCTTTTCTCTCACAGCTTTTCTATCTCAATAGGTTTCATGTTGTCAACGCTCAACATGACCACTTACAGATGACCACTTAACGGAGTTTATTATATCAAATATAGCGTCCTTTGCAAATTGCTTAAGGAAATTCATACTCAAGGAGGGAGGAAATCGCTGGAAAACAGGCATCTAGAAACGCGAAGAGGTAAAATGTGTGTTTAACAAAGCCACGGTATTTTCTTTTATAGCTTCAGAATTATCTATTTGTTATCAACTGTTCCCAAAGTAAATGCATCACACTGAGATAAATGGGGCGTAGAGCGAGTTAGTTTATTCCAAACTTTTTATATAGTGACTGCTTCATAATCGATGGGAGAAAGTAGAAAATAATGGGCACAGTCCAATACTTTTGAGAGGTGGCACTGGGACTTTTTTCTTGGTAATGTTTTCATCAGATCTGTGATTAATGAACCGGCCCCTTTTTACACGTGCAGGGCTTCGCTGTGGTGATAAGAGTTAGAGGCAGAAAGACCCACGTGGCAGCGGCAACCACTGAAGACAGGCGCTTGGAGAGCTACGTTCTGAGCAAACGCTTATTCTGCTCCCTGCGCTCCAAGTAAGAGTCTGTTAACTTAATTGAGCCCTAAGGTTTTACCATAATTTCCCTGTCTGTCTGGGAGGGAAAGAAGCCTTGGACAAAACGCTGGAATTCCTTCTATAGCTGGCATCTTTCAGTCAGCCTTAAGAGTTATCCCAGGGATGCCGACAGTGATAATTTGCAGTAGAATTGAAAGTCTGCGAACGCATCCTGTGTGGACACAGTGGCTTAAAGTACTTTGGTTTTGCCAACACTATCAAAAATATCTTTGCCTGTAGCTGCTTGAGCCCGCTAATCATTAGCGTCCCTGTACTCAGGCTTCATGTGGCAGGAGACTGCTTAATATGTTGCATTGTGTTTTCTGACGTTCATCAGAGGTTGTTCGTAGTGGNTGGCTTAAAGTACTTTGGTTTTGCCAACACTATCAAAAATATCTTTGCCTGTAGCTGCTTGAGCCCGCTAATCATTAGCGTCCCTGTACTCAGGCTTCATGTGGCAGGAGACTGCTTAATATTTTGCATTGTGTTTTCTGACGTTCATCGGGGTTGTTCTTGGTGAGTATTAAAACTAGGAGACTGTAACAATCTGCCATTTCACTGCTCGTTACAGAAGATACATCAGTCTAATTTTATAAATCTTTTCTCCCCCAAAAGCATGTCCCTAAATGCTTTTCTGTATCCCCGTAGATAGTAATATATAGATTCTAAAACAGACCTTGAGTGCTCCGTAAACTGCTACAGACAGAAAACGTCTATCCACAATGCAGTTTTACAGGCAGACCAACTGAGCTCTGGGAGGTGAAATGAACTGGAGAGCAAGGCAGTGACTAGAGAGTGTGTGTTCTTAGTTTAAACTGAAAGAACGTGAAAAAAGATTATGCCGAGTTCCTCTACACTGTGAACACAGACACGTGTGTGTGTGTGTATGTATATACACACGAATCTATACGTAAGGCAATCTCTCCTGAGATAAGACCATTCCATGAAAAAGTTAGAAAACTCCCATGGTGCTCTATTATATAATCTTCTAATAAATTAGGTATAGTGCAATTAAAACCACAATCTGTTTGTGTAGCTACTCATAAACAAAAAGCTGGCGTAGTGATAATTAACCTTACTTTCACCCCAGATTTAAATTAAGTAAATGCTTTGTAAGGGGAAGCCTGTCTCCTGGCTTGCCTGCTTTACAGCTCCCTAGGAAGGTTCGTTTTCTTCCGCAAATATAAGGCAGAAGGACATAGATCCTGAGCTGCTTGAGTCAGTGGTATCTTTAATCAGTTCAAAGAAGGTCATACGAGTGTTTCTGCAGTACGTATGGCAGATGCTTTAACTAATAGCTACTGCAGCCAGTCACTGTTCATCATCAAAGTTTCACTGGGGCTTGTGCTGTGGAGAAGAAACTGCAGGTTTTCCTGTGCAGCTCTTTGAAGGCATTCGTGTTTGCCCGTTAACCCCTATGACAGCACAACATTAAAGCTGGCCCAAGAGTAGCAAGGATTTTTCATGGTGCCATGCTCTTTTGGAATACGCGCTTGTCTTTCTACGGCATCCTAATACATTGCATTTTGAAACTACAGGTAAGGTGGGAACAATTCTTATTGGAAACCAAAGGATTTATATCACTGAAAACCAATAGCACGCTTGACGTTTTAAAGAAGAGACGTACAATTCCTGCTGGGGAAGGATTTGGATTTTGTTATCTGAGTCCTGAGCCACCGCAGGTACGATTGACTCAGTTGTTAGGACCAACTCCCTGGCTGTCGCAGTTGCATTAGGAATGTAGGCAAATTTCCAGCTGAAATTTCAGCCTCAAATGTATTGTGAATAAACTCTCTGTGCTCCTTCTTTGGCTTTTGATACATATTTTATCATTCTATACTGAAGATAACTGACAGTAATGTGTTCTTAGAGGGTAGAATGTCATGGCTGCAAGGTGTCAAGCTCTCCTGTTTTACACTTCCTCTATAGCAACTTACTCATCACTTTGTCGGGCAGCACAGTCTCGTCATCGCTTTATATCTAACCCTGTTACTAGAAGTAGATGGTGTCTTTGTTACATGGAGACCTCCCATAAAGACTTAGCTTAACTACGTGCCTACCCTGTCATTTCAATTTGGATCACGAATGTGATTTTGAAGACAGTCTCTCAGTCGGTCCCAAGTTCAGAGTAAATTCAATCAAAAGATGTTCTCTGGGAGGAAACTAGTAACTCCAGCTGCTCATGGATACTCAGTCCCTGAGACAAGGCTAGAGTCAGGCCAAAGTAAACCCTGTTTGTAACGTCACTGTGGATGCTGAGTGCTCAGCACCAACTGTTTTGCTCTACAGAGTCTGCTCCTCTTGCCAGCATAGCCTGAGCGCCCTAATGAGATCAGATGCAATGGCACATTAACACAAGGTTTTAAATAGATTTTTGAGTGATAAAAAATTCTTCTGACGTGAACAATACTTGAGACGATGAAAATCAATGTGAATTTCCCAAGCTTCCTTTAAAGATAACAGTTCATTTTTTACAAGTGTTGCAGTGCTGTGATGCAAAGCACTGTAGCTAACTGTAGTGCTGACACTATACTGACAAAAGCAATATAATAAAATATAGTTTTTAAAAAATCATAAAGCGAATCTGATCTTAAACTTTGTCTGAGGCTGGACACTGCATGCTGTGCCAAATTTGCTGAGCACGCATAGTTTTTCCCAGACAGCGATAGCTAAATGACTTGTTTGAGGTACATTACTGTTCTACTAAAAAGAAGCTGCTTAACGGTTACATATATTATGTAAGCTGTTTAAACACACGCTAATACAGCTATTACTTTTCAGTCATACACAGATTACATTGTTCCGCAAAGCATGTTCCAACGTGGGGGAACACAGTTAGAAAAGACTGCAACCTGTCAAGGTGAAGCAGCTATCGAAAATACATACACGATTTCGGACCGTAGCAGGCAAAGTACACTCGGAACCGGCAGAGGAGTGTGGGTACCACTGTGCCAATCGCTGTTAAGAACGCATCCAGAGCAAGTGTCCATGACTTCGAAATTCAAAGAAGAGCAGGTAAAGCCAAGAATGAATAAGAGGATAAGGAGCACAGACACCCTGTTTTATGGACTAGAAAAGCACGACGTTTAACCTAAGAAAACTAAGGCTGAGAGGGGAGATGATTGCTCACTAGGAGTGCCTCAGAAGATAAACATCAGAGATGATGAAAGCTTTTTAAGCTTAAGGACAATTTCAGCACTAGAATAAATGGAGATAAATGGGCTAGGAGTGAATTTAGCCCATGAGGAGGTTGGAGTGGGGCTTTCTCACGTTTGGAAAGGAGAAGCAGAGAAAACAATATAGCCGATTTGAACAGAGACGTTAAATTAGTTATGAGTGAGAAGCCACAAGGAAGCCACTTGCCAAAGGAGGAGCCCGAGTTAGATGACCCCACACGGACCTTGTTTTCCGTCTTCATGCGTTAGAGGATAAGGACAGTCTTGAGCTACACAGAACTTTCCTTGTGAATATGGTTTTTTACATAAATACTTGTACCAGATTGCTTGCAGCCTCAGTGAGCAGTAATGGATTTATTCAGAATTCGCGAAGATTCTGAAAGCTGTGTATAAACTGGAGAATAAGACGATCAAACTTAAATGTGTAATGGATTTTGGCCATACATGGTAGATGACATCAATTTTTTTAGGGGTTTGAACATTTCCATCTCATTATAAAAATTTTAATTCAACGGTATACCATCCGTAATACTCATCTGGAACTCTCAGCAAAGGTAATTAAATATGTAATAATAAAAAGCGGGAGATGAATATCATCCTAGCATCTCAGCTCTGCATGTAAATGACATCAAAACATTAAATGGGGAATGATGGCAGCAAATGTAAAGGATTCTTCTCGTAATAGCAATTTCATAAACTTGATGCTGACTTCTCTAAAGCTGATCTTGATTTACACCAGTATAGTCAAGAGCAAAATGTGTTTCAGGGTCACTTACTGAATTTCAATACAGCTTAGATCAGTGGAAATTTAATTATGTAAAAGTTCATTGAATTAAATGGCATTAAGTAATCAGGATTGTACGTACTAGTGTAGATTTACTCAGATCTAGATTGGAGGACAGTCCGCTCAACTGATTTTTTACTACTGATTTCAAAATGCTCTAGTTTTCGTAAATTTTCATTATCGTTGTTAGTCCAAAGCACTTTTTTTTTTATATGTATTTCCTTTTTTTCTTCCCCCTGTGCCCCCCCCCTCCCCCCCCCGCCTTCAGGAAAATCTGTACCATAAGATAAAATTCCTGACACACAAGCTGTGTAATAACCCTGATTGGAGTGATCCTTCCTCACCTTTATCTCGCTGTTTTACTCTGGGTACCGCAGTGCTATTCTATATTTCTTTTTAAAGGCACCTTCTGAGGCTCTCCTTGCCCAGTAGAAGTTATCTGATGTTTACAACTTCACTTGGAAGAAAACTACAGTTTGTTCCTTTAGCCTCCCAAAATTATCTGAACAACGTTTTGCCCTGTCTCAGCATTTAGGTGCTTACATGCATGTGTGTCCATGTTTCTAACTCCTTACAAATGTGTTTAATGTTCGGACACATTAGTTGATGGCTAATATTACTCATCGAGAAACTATTTTATAATCAAAATTGTTCAAAGAAAGAAGTTCAGTGCTTCCCACTCTTCCCAAATCCATTTGGGGAAAATCTTCTCCAGAAACAACGGAACAGTTGCGGGGCAATACATGATTTTTAACTTGAGTCCACAGAGCAGACGACAGACTGATGTTTTCATATTAGCTGTCGTAAGATTTTTCCACTTGAAAACCTTTTAGATGAGAAGTATTCACAGAGGGCTCTGTGCCCGGACATCCAGCTAAACATGAAGTTGTTCCAGCTTCCGCTCGCCTCCCTTGCTTCAGCGTTCTACGTGTTTCCCCATCAAAGACGGTGTTACATCCCCCGAGTCATCCTTTTCTGTTTTCTGAAAGTCTGGTCACATGCCTGAGGGGCCTTTTCACCTGCGTGCCAGACAAAGTAGAGCCACGGGAAGGTGTCAGAGCCGGTGCTCACTCTTTTGAAAATGGCGAGAAGTCACTGAGGGGTAAAAGCAGGGTTGTCAGGAGCGAAACCGTACGCTGCCGGGGGGGGCAACATAGCCAGAAGACAGAAAGTTGATGATATCCAAGTACCACGCGTAGTAAAATCCTTTCCTTTCTCATACTAGCAAGGATATTGTACGACGTTTTACTGCCTTGAGTGTACAGGTCCCTGAGTAGTTTGGGGAATTGGGGAGGCTGCAGTTTGCAAATTTTCTTTTCCTTTTCTGTAAGCTGAGCAAAGCTCGTAGTAAGCTATAAGTACAGGAATAGAAAGCCTAAAAACAGTTCTTTAAACGACAGTAAAAGCAGTACGGTATGCTTACATAAAACCCAAATTGTTATTAATTCTGTAGTCACCATTAGAAAGTCTGCATTGGTTCTGCACAGTAATGCGGTACTGCAGAAACTTAGCATTTTGAGTATGCCAGTATGCCAGTTATTAGGTACCTGGAATGGAAAATACAGGGTTTTTTGATGTTCGCTCCCGCACCTGACTTCAGTCTATGCTCATATGTGAAGTGACCTACTTAGCTTCAATCCTATAGTAGGCTTTTCTTTTTTCAGATCCATTAAACTCAATTTTTGTTTATCTTATTGTAAGTTCTGGCACTTAGAAAGTATCTAGCACTCTGGTAACTACCAGGAAGTTTGCGTGGTTAGTATGGTATACTTCCTTCTCTTTGACTTGCAGGGTTAGATTTCATGAGGACCTTCACAATTCAGTAGTTTTCAGATTTTTTCTAGATTCAGATTAACCCAGTCTTTAGTGTCATCTATTTGTGATGTTTCTAGCTGCAGTTTGTCCTGGCTTTGGGGTTCCCATATCCGTGTTAATTTGCTGTGTTGGCAAATGTATAGCTCCTTTAAATCCAGGTTTACAAATAATTTATTAAAATAATCCATAATTAATTGAATTTATTATTTGTCTTTTGGTGAAGCACCCCTGGATGCACAGCGTTAAAGGTTCTATTGAAGTGTGGCCTGATTAACTGATTAATAGATTTTGCTTCTTACAGGAGCCTCTTACATATGTGAGCATAATTATATTGACATGATTATACGGAAAAATGGAGTAATTCAGGCAGAGAAATACTTTGGTCTTGTTATTTAATTAATTTAATGTTGTGTGAAAAGGCCAGATTGACAATTCTGCAGAAACAAGTTCTCTTTATTCATAGCACTATTCACTATTGAACTGTCCCCCCCTGATTCCCATAGCACCCGTCTGCTTACCAGTGTGCTCCAACCTCAAGCAGAATTAGTTTAGAAGGATCAATCTATTGCAGAATGCTGAATTTTCCTCAATTTAATTATTCATATTCATGCAACTAACATTCTTGTTATTTTCCAGCTCTTTTTCTTCCTTCCAAAGTCCTTTGCCTTCTGCGATCTTGGGTATCTCTTTAGGAACCACAATTGGTTTCCCCATCCCATTTATTTTTTTTCTCTAGAACAGGTCTTTCCTGTGGTATTTGGATAGCATTTCCCTTTCCATCGTATCTCTGAAGGCTTCAGGTCTCAACTCCCTTGTAAGAATAACGACGGCTTTGGATTGCAGGATTCAACCCTTGCAGTGTATATAACGTACAAAAGACCACGATGGCTCTACCTTCCTTGTAGGAACGGAGGCTAAAAAATCTCTCCTAACATGCATTTGCTAAAAAGGTGTGCATATTTTTACAAACTATCTGAAAGTGCATTCACTTGCATATCTGGTGTAGGGTTCCCTGGAATCTATACACAAATAATCTGAGGACCGATATGGATATTTTATATATCGCTAGTGATAACTATTTGTAGGCCTGACAGCTTTGCGTGTCAATATTCCTACAATACCTTTTACCCGTAAATAGGTTTCTATTTGTGGAACACCTGCAAGAAAAAAAAAAATCAAGATTAATTTCATCTATTTCAGATGAATGAGAAAAAATATTTGAAGCCTGAAGGCTGAAAATTGCCGTTGCTTTACAGAAAGAAGCATGTCAGTTCCTACACAGTAGCATTTGAAATGAAGAAGATGAGCGAAAGAACTAAGCCGCTCATTACCATAAGTAATGAAGGCTGACTGGGCTTGATAGGAAAAGCCTCATTGCCAGGACAGCAACAAGCTGATGTATGGCAAGCAATTAGTGCCACAAAGAAGAAGACGGTGCAGTTCTTGCTGATGAAAATTACTCCTTATGTGCACTTGTATCTTATTTCCTGACACGAGCTGCAGTGTTGTGCACGTTGCTTTGTCTCCGGCTTCTAAAAGTATTTCAGGCTAGACATTTCTGCGTCTTGTGGCATGCCTTAGCTTTTATTGTATTTGACTCATTTTCTGATTCTGGATTTTGTTGTGGGCTGGAAATGCTTCCTGAAGTTTTATTTCTGTGCCTTTGAGACATGTTGCTGATGCATGTTGGGCCTTCACCTTCTTTCTTTCTTTGCTAGGACTTTCTTCAACAGAAATACACGTATGTAAAGCTGGTATTGGTATGAAGATTTCACAGTGTCACAAGTGCCGGAGATCTACACATCGTCCCATCCCAGTTTACAACGACCTTTCTGTTCTTCAGTGGTTATTTAACTCTGGTTGGTCGCAGATCCTGAAGGTTGTGTTTGTTTATGCTGGCTGCAGTTTGAAGGGGCTACAGATAGAGTCAAGTGTCGGTATAGTCGCATTTCCCTGCTCTGTGCTCCTCACCTGGGACTTCCCTGAAACACTCTAGACAGTTAAGATGTTTTTCACGACAATAAAGAGAACAAATCGTAGGCCAGCGAGTATTCACGTCCTAAAGCATTCAGTTTGGAAAATTACTTTTGAGAATTCTTGCTTCTCTACTGAAGTTCTTGCTGACTAAATGCTTCATAAGGAAGCTTGCCAAGTGTCTACAATATTGATGTCAGCTTGAGTTTAGAAGTGCACACTTAGGAAAGAAAGTAAGTTCAACTACCTGTGTGCGACAGTGATGTTTTTCCTAGTGACAAAAGTAAATATATTGATTTATAAATATATATATATAAATATACTGATATATATATATATAATAATATATTGATTTATAACTTTAAAAACTTCAGTTGATGAGCTGCATTGCTGCATTGTAGAGGTGACAATGCCTCTAGTATTTGCAGCCAGCATGAACAAGTCTCTACTATATGGTGCAAAATAACTCTTACCAAGAAAACAAGACTGAGCCCTCTGTTTCCTTGAGTGAAAGACTGGAGCTAATTGAATAAGCAGCAAAGTTTTAACCCTAAATAGTCTTGACTTCTAAAATTGTATATTTCAACCATGACATTTGAGTCCTGGAAATGGCTTTGTACCAGCAGACTGTGAAAGAGGATCCTTCAGCTGTTACTGTGATTCACTGTGGTCCTCACCCTTCACGTATTTGCAGCGTCAGGACTCACACTCCTTCACCTCTCCTGTATATCACAAGCAGTAGTAACTCTTATCTGTACTTCTGTAATATTACAACGTAGTCTTTTGATCTTGGCTTGAAGCAGTTTCTAAAATACCGTTCCCGTTCTCCTGAGGCAGCTTTGTCAGAACACCTCAGCTCTGATCCTTCCATATTCCCCGCATCTGGGTCTCTCCTGCACAGAAACACACAGACGGCGGAAAATTTCTGTGGTGCTTTGTGAAATGTGCAGAAGCGTGAAATAAAATATGAGCATTCTAAGGACTTTTAACAAACTTTAGTCCTGAGCTGAGATTTAAAAGGGCGCTGCCTTTACATTCTTTTTGTTGTTGTTGTTGTTGATTAGTGCTACACCAAATCACCTCTTGCTGTTCGTAATATCTGTCTCGAGGTTGTATGGTTCCTGATGCAGAGTTAACGTTTTTTGCAGTTAAGGCAGTCAAACTAGTATGTCAGCCTCATCGTTTTAAGCTGTTTTGAAATAAAATGGGCGATGGTAAGTAATGTTGTAAAAAGAAAGGCCCAAGTACTTTGAATTGAAAATGTTCTCTCACACTCTTTTCCCCCCAAGAAGATTAAATTAGTTCAGTACAGCTCTGGTTATAATGATCTGATTCCTGGTGCTACTGTGATTAAACTGGGTGCATTAAAGTAAGCAATGATAAATTAAAAGCACAGTAGAAATCTTGGTGGGTGTGAACAGATGAGTAATCTTAATTAGAAATAAAATATACCCATTATTCTATGCTATAAATGGACTTTTATATTACGAACTGAAGAGATAAAAGCTTGATGTGTGGTGCAGTGTCACATTAGAGAGAAGCTCAGCAGAAGTCTATGGAGTAAAGCCTTTTCTTAGATTATTAAGGACAAACACAAGCTTTCACGATGCCTCAGTAGCATTTCTTTGCATGTGCAAAACCAGATGCAAGCAGCAACCTTTGTGTTGAACATCCAGATTTTCATAATTCTTTTAGAAAATGCCCCGTAAGTACTTTTCTTTGAAGTGGTGACACAGTGTATTCCCATTTATTTTACCTGCCAGTACTTCCCGGACCAAGTAACATCATCAGGACCATTTTGAAATCTGTACGAGATGGCAGAAATCTGAAGCTGCAAAAGAATTACTTAAAGCCCAAGGAATCTAAGAAAAATCTGTGATTTTCAGCTTAGTGGTTCCAAATGGTCACCACGTATGACAGGACTCTCCGTGTGGAGCACATGGGTACAACTGGCTTTTGCGAGAACTTGTTTTTTATTCAGAAGTAGTACTTGCTATTATCTTGCTTTATTAGTCCAGTCTCTCGTGAAATTTCCATTGCTTCCGAGTAGGAACAGAAGAACGGGCTGCGTGGATTGGATTGCCTGTTGATAGCACAAACCCACACTTGAGCCGATTGAGTCAGAACTTTCCAGTCCCTAAGAAATTTCAAGAGCATGTCACATACAATGCCAGCTGTGACCAAAACCTTACACAAGTGGTTTGAGGCTCTCCCTTTTTGCTGTGTGCGGAGCTGCATAGATCCTACGCTCAAAAAGAAATTACAAAATCTCTCTCTTCCCAGACCCTTAGTGTTTCAGAGCATTCAGAGGTCTAGGAGGCTGTCTAAGGTGTAATTTGCACATCTACCACGTATAATATTGTTTACCTNTTTGAGGCTCTCCCTTTTTGCTGTGTGCGGAGCTGCGTAGATCCTACGCTCAAAAAGAAATTACAAAATTCTTCCCAGACCCTTAGTATTTCAGAGCATTCAGAGGTCTAGGAGGCTGTCTAAGGTGTAATTTGCACATCTACCACGTATAATATTGTTTACCTGAAACTGAGTTACAGTCTTAAGAGTAAAAAAAAAACCAACTTCTGACATTAAAATTACGAACGAAAATGAGATCGGTCCCAGTGCTCATCTCTGTAACCTAAAGCTCCAAATTTATACAAATGAGAGATTTTTGCTTTGGAAAGTAAGATCTGATCCATAGAGCCGAATGATCAGTCAAAGAAAGAAATGATCGTATAACTTCTACTATAATTAGACTGCAATATAGCAATGAACCAACCTAGATAATTAACTGAACAAAGAGTAACTGTGTCAGCTCTGAGTGCTGACAGCTGGTGCTCTGTGTTTGCCAACATGCCCTGTTGTGTTAAATTTAGTTACGCTGAAATAACCTGCATGTATTGTATTTGTATTAAAAGATCTTGTTTTGCCTTACGGAAGCACTGCTCTTCATGCAGTTCAGCAGTCTGAGGGCTGAAGGTTACAGGGACAGAGAAATGGCTAAGTTGGAGAATATGATCTAATGACTTTGTTCTACTTTACACCTCTGACCCTCATTTTCAAAATTATTCGCATGTGGGTGACTGCCAAATTCTTGCTATGCCTGCTTTATGCAACATTTCCACTCATCCTAAACTGCGCAGGATCTGAGGCAGCCTCCTTATGTGCTCATATATCACATTTATAAGCATCTGTAGAGACAGCTAATGCAGAAATACAGATAATGCAGAAAGATAGTCCATGGGCTGCAAAGTTTGAGGGCCTGCAGCCTTGAATTGCAAGTGGAAAACAAGGCATGTTCTGGCTCCTGCTTGTGTTTTGCTTATGCCAGCCTAATTTCACTGAAGCATAATTTATTTGCTTCTTTCCTACATAGCGACAGAATAAATTTATGAGTTAATCCCGAGAAAGTACGTGGAAATTGGTAGGTATCCTGCTTTAGAGTCAATAATGCTGGATTAGCTTTTCTGCTTGGTCCAAGGAAGACCGAGCGTGTTAATCTTCACATGCAATATGTGGTGTAAATCTTACATGTTATAATTTCCGTCTTTGTCCAGAGGTAACATAGTGAGAGGACAAGGCTTGGGGTGATCTTTATGTTAAGTTTGTTTTTCAGTTCGGTAAATTATGTCCCTGTGTCCAGCGTGTGCTCTTTATAAGTCTAAAATGAACACGTATCTGCTGCTCTCCGAGATTAGACCAATACTAATTAAAACCTCAAAGTATGCTATTCTTCTTCCCTTGTTACATCTATAGGTTTTACACCTTTTTTACAAAAGAATTATGCTGGCTGCAAAACGAGTGAGTTTGAGTGAGCTAACCCAGTACTAAAGATTCAACGGATTTGCACTGGACTGGACTCTCAGTAAAGCGGCACTCAGGTCTGCTCTCACCTAGGGATTTTTTGGAGCCCAAGGGCGGAAATGTGCCTTCACTCTCAGTACGGTACGTGGAGAAAATTAAGTTCCTCTGCATATACCGATGCTAAAGCTCAACTTTGAGCAAGATACTTCATAGCCCTTTGAACCTGTTGGGAGGTGGATGTGTCTAGGATCCTACCTCCTCTTTTCCTTGTGCTCCAGAGCTGAGGAATTTGCAGCTGCAGGGAAATGCTACTCTCTTTCTGGTGTACAGTCAGGAACCATTTATAGCCAGAAGCAGGTTAATGTCTCCACTTGTAGGTGGCGGTGATGTTCTCTTAACTTTCTTGTGATAGTAGTCATTGCAACAATTGTCAAACAAGAACAGGTCAAAATTCAGTTACTCTCTTAGCTTAACGGGGCTAAAATCTGTCTTCTAGAAGAAAATCTTAATCACTAGGCTCTAGATTTGAAGACTCTTCTTTAACTCAGTCCAGAAAGTGTTTACTGGACCTGAGTAGAGTGGCATGGCTCATCTCGTCTACTTTCTTAAACTTTCTTGTTGTTCCCAAAACGACGTTGCTGCACGCAAGGGGCTAGCCAGGAACAGGCCTGAGCCCATTCTCTGAGGGGGGGCTGACCTGTGCCAGCGAGGTCAGACATCACTTGTGCGTGATCAAAGCAGAGCATCTGCTAACAGTTAAGTAGATGTGACCTTTCTAGGCTTAGGTGTGAGCTCCATAGCTTGGAGCCTTTCTCTGCGTGCTCAGGAGCAGAACCTGAAGGACCATGGACCTTTGAAACTGAGCACAGGCTGAGGCTGCTGATCTGCCCTAGGTTAAGGACACACATGTGAACGATTTTCACTGATAAGCACCTAGCAGTTTATGAAATGTCCAACCAATATGCCATTTCCCCGTAAGTTGACAAGTTATAATAATAACAGCAGAGTCCTTTTATCTTTTGCATTATTTATGGGTAGATGTGTGCATTCCTTTGGTGCTCTGCTCTTAGTAATAAATTCACAAGGATAATATGGTCTGGAAGGGTTTTAACACTGAACATTCAACTTTCCATTGTTTCTTAGAGATATTTTTTAACATGAAGAACTCACCATTCCTTATTTGGATTTTTTATTCGGCTTTCTTTTTTCATTTGTGCTGTCTTTAGCGGACACCTTCAGTCCAGTAACTTGAGGCTTCCTCACTGGATTTATCAAAGCCAACAGCGCAAAGCAAGAAAGATCAGACTGCCAATCTTTGAGGTTATAGAGCTTAAACAAATTCATATTGCCCTTTATCAACAACAGCTCTCCTTACACACCTTGCATTGCCCTCTTCTTTTATGCTCACCTCAGAGTTAATTACCACCCTTTAACCTGCAGTTGCTTTGATATCAGATCTCCGTTCTGCAGTTATTAGCTGTGCACATTGAAGTGGATGGCTCACCGAATTTGGGACTGCGGTGGAGCTAGAAAATGATAAATAGGGTTTTCTTCCTGTGTTTTATTGGCTGACACTGCCACCTGTGAATTCATGTCCTTCTTCCTAAATAGATACAGACCTGTCCTAAATAGATATAGACCTTCCTAAATAGATATTCTAAATAGATATAGACCTGTCCGTTTGGAAATGACACCCTCTGTGTTTTTTTCCCTTGGCGCTGAAAATAATGCGCTGAGACTTCAGTGAGCCTTTTATCTCACATATACCGCTTTATTTCATTTTGTGTTCCCAAGCATAACTTAGGAAAAAAGTAAATACAGGAAACACAAACTATTTAGCACCAGGTTTTGCATATATGTATGACCCAACTAATGGCTTACTATTTACAGGTTTCAAAGAAAGCTAACTAATATATCTTGAAATAGATTTGATTTGATCAGCTATTGGAAATGACATCCTTTTCAAGGAAGTAAGTTTAAAAGGTTGTTCTCGTATTGATATAATGCATTTGCCCCACCAAACGTTTTTCGTCCTGGTATTAGCAGCTCCTCAATATTAAGGAAGTAATTCTTACACATAAAGGATTTAATTTCTAAAGTAAGTCATCTAAATCCATGAGGTTATTCTCTATAGCTCACACTAACAGCTTGTAGCTGTCTGTTATGCAACCAAAGCTGTAAGACACCCTTGGCATGTTACAGATTTTTCATAAACACTGGAATAGGATGCATTATCATATCTGTCGAACCATAGTGTGAGTGAAAAGTGTAAGCTGTGCCTCCTGACTTATTGTAAGAAGAGAGTCCTAGAAAGGCGTCTTTGGTGGTTGTCAATGCAGTGTGAACGTCTCTCTGGGGTAGTTAAATTATTTTTATAACTCTCCAGCATTTTATGTGGCACCACTGCAGGAAAGACAGTCTGTATTTGGTTGGATGTTTTCTCGGATTCTACTGGAGATCAGTGTCAGAAGTAATCCGTAGCTTTGCATGCTAAGGGAGATTAATTCTGTGAAGATGTAAAAACAGCTACTGGAAGCATATGGGATTTTTCAATATGTTCCAAAGACTGCGGATCAAATATCTTCTTCAGTTTGTAAATAGGATTTTTCAATATGTTCCAAAGATTGCAGATCAAATATCTTCTTCAGTTTGTAAATAGAAGAATATTTGGGGAAGAAGGGTTCTGTTGTTCTTTCAGTTTAGTTCTTTAGTAATTATAGTTGGTTTTTTTCCTCTTGAGCCTTAAGGCTCCAAATGCTATTTGTGGTCTGCCAGTCATATTGAATGCTTTGTCTTTCACGTGCATTGGTCATAAAGATTTGGTGGCCAAATTCTGTTTCCATGATGTTTGTGCAAATCCGGTTATTCTCCTGGAAGTGAGGAGAGGTTGCAAATGTCGTCCTGTATAGGTTACAGTAATACTGATGAGGAGTGTTAAGAACGGGGTTTTCAACTGCTGTTAACTCGTGTCATTGCTCTTGTCTATTGGAAAAAAGGCTGTGATCCCCAAACAGTCAGTTTGGAGATTTTGTCAAAAGCTAAGTTCACGTGAAAATAGAGGGAAAATAATATTCTTCTAGTAGATTTTGATGATTTTGATTTGATGATTCTAAGGTACAAATTCTAAAACCTTCAATAGTGATCCTGGAAAAGTCGAGCAATGTAGTGCTGAACGCATAGCTGGAAAACTTCTAAATGCCTTTTTGTTAATAAAGTTAAAATTCACACTGGAACGTTTCTCGTCTGAGCTCCTGAAAGCAGTAAAAAGTTCAGTGAGTTTCCATGTCTATTAACCTGTTGCTAACCTCCAGCTGATATTAGAAATCATAAAAATACAGAAGGAATCTTTTCGAATAGTGACAAACCAGTAAAAACATGGTGGATCAGTTGTTGTGTTCCAACTTACTTGACTGCAATGTGAAATACTAAATATATCCAAGGACATAACTACCTTTGAAGTCTGAAAGCTTGATGATGCTGTACTTTTTTGGACACAAAAGATGTTAAATAGTTTCACAGACCTGAATGGACCTTTAATGAATCTCAGTAACGGAGAAGTGACTCAGGATGAATGGAGATAATTAACAGATTGAAGTTCTGCAAGTAACAAGTAATGGGATTATTGGTAGATAATTTGTTTCCACAGACATTTTTACTATCTGGCCATATGCAATATTTCATTCTTATCTTTTTATTCAACAGAAAATTGTCTTCAAACCTTGGATTATCCCCAGTATGATCTTGGCTATTAACTTACTGGGAGAGAAAGGTACTATTTAAAAAATATTATTTTTAATGATTGTCTATGTCTCTCTGTCCTGGTCTGAGCTAGGACAGAACCCATGTTCTTTTAGAGACTTAACTAAAAAACCGTGACACTCTCCATTCTAAATAGCAGTTGTTTCTATTTCCTTCTGATGGCTGTACCATCAGGATCCCATAAGGGTTGACATGAGAATAGCTGCTTTATTTTTCTAACATTAAACATACTACTAGTGGTGATGCTCTTAAGTAAGGGACTATGGTAAATTCATCAGCAAAGTCAATAAGGAAATTGTACAGAGCTTCACAGGAACAAATGAAAGAGGTGGGCAAATGACAGATTTGAAATCTGAAATGGTTTGTTTGTGCCTGTTGTGGGACTCTTGTATAAAGAAAACCCTGTAAGGTAGGATCATGGACAGCCTGATACAAATTTCTCCTGTATTTCCTTCCTTCATACGCAATAGAATCATTTTCTCCTCCAGTCCTATAAAGTGTCTCTAACTTTTGTCCCTCTCTGCAAAAGAGCTGAAATTGCCATTCTTTCCCTTCCCTTTGTATTTGCCCTGCACGCAGATAGGATTACTGTTCCATAGCAGATTAACCCTCCGCCAGATAAAGTGTGTCGTCTTCTGCATTCCGTCATTCACACATACATTTTCTTGTCTTCTCTTCTTTTCTATCTGGCTGATTTTTAAATAGGCTAAAACTAGACCTAATGATTTTTAAAAATATACGTAGTCAGTGCCTCTGGATGGTTTTTTTTCCAAGATTAATGTTAACGTCAATTGATTTTTTCTTCTTAGGAATTGTTTTAATGACGTGGTCGCCTAGTAATCCGTGGTTCTTGAAAGCAAACCAAAGTACATTGCTTTTCTGTGAACTGACTCAACAATCCAGTCAGCTGGAGCAGATGAAAAGGAATACATGGCCTAGTAACATTTGCATTGATTGGATGTGGATTTCAGCTATTAAAATCCAGCTGTCTAGAAGGATTGGGAATTTGGTGGTTTTGTTTTTGTTTAAGAGAGAGCAAAAGAAGCTAGTGTGGTTCTTTATTGACAACAGGTACTTATAGTAAGCTTCTCTGATTTCTTCTCCAGGGGTGCTTTAAAATTCCCCTATCTTGGCAGAATAAGTACAATTCCATTAGGAACGGGACGGTACAGATTCGCTACTAATTTGATGAAGACGGACAATTCTCTGTTTTTATATTATGAAGAACTGTGAGATCCTGTAATCTGTGACAACCCGTCACATAACCTGACTGCCATTTACTGATAGGAAGAGCTTGTTCTATTTCACATTTTATCCTCACCAAGTGAGAACAATTGACAGTAAAGTTTTTTTCACCATTATATGAAATTTCTTTTTATCCACAGAAATCCAATTAAGCTCACACAATCATGTCTTAAAAAAAAAAATGCAGTCAGAAATAACACCAGTCAAGCAATGGACATGTTTAAACTAATCAAAATTTGAAAGGATCTTGCTGGATCAAGGCCTCACTTGTTAAAATTTGACCATTGGTGCTATATGTGACAGTAAGAAGAGCCACGATTACTGTTTATGTGGTTTATGATTCATTTATTATGAGTTATTGCTAATCCAGGTTTCTTTTTGCAGGTATCATGAGACGTACACATCTTCTCTGGCAATGATGGCTAGCAGCGGTCTGTGCTCCTGGAAACCATTTTCTATTCTGATCCATGTTACTGCAGCGTCAGGCTCTAACATACATGTTGTCTGTAACTTAATACTTATTCAGCACGTTTTCTTTCTTTACAAGTTTGGAAGCTTTTTTTTTTTCCTCCACCAACTTTTCCCATAATTTGGTAAAGAATGTTTAAGAGGCAGCATTTTTTATTTAGAGCAGACATTGACTGGGAAATTCTGATACAAGAAAAGCAAATGTTGGTGAGTTAGTAATCTAGACCCCACTTTTTCCAGCAGGTCATGATGTCAAGTCATCCCTGCTACAGAACACTGCTGCTACAGAGGACAGAATGCTAGAACTGTATCATCACCAAAGACATTTGCAGCCCACGTTTCAAATGGTGATTTTGCATCAGGAGTATTCTCCTTGTCTTGAGCATTAGCAAATCCTTTGTAATATTACTTAGCTAAAAGAGGTGATAGAATTCAGCATTGAGCAAGCAGGCAATCAGTAGCGGTTCCACCACCATCCTGTAAAAAATGACTAGTTATAAATTTAATAGCGTTGGCAAATTTGTATTTGGCTAAATTGTCGCATAAGTACATTGGCAATTATTATACCATATATAAATGGATAGACAAAAAGAAAATTACATACCGTGTCATTATCTGAGGTTTTATGATTAAGTTCATAAGATAGCCTGGCAAGGTACATAAACAATTGTTGTTGTGCCCACTTACTGTCATAGTCAACAGTTTATCAAATGAATATCTATGCTCGGGATTATTTACTTGGTTCACCGAATTCTCTTCTACTCCGGCTGAAAACTGTCATTCCCATTTCACAAACTTTACAGGGTAGAGTGCAACTGATATGCAAGTGTCTGCTTGGTTGGAGCAATCTAGAAAGGTACAAATAGGCCGCCACTAGACTAATTTGGCCTGTGAAAATGAATGTATAGACTACAGTGTGAAAAGGATAAAATTTAGGCTTCAAAACAAACATGAAAGCAAGGAAAGGTACAAAAAGGGACAAAATGAACTGAAGAAAATATAGTTTTAAGAGTCTGCTTACATCCCCTTATCACAGTTTCTGATGCTGGTGTGACAGGAGAAGTTGGAAGCAATGATTTTTACACTTTTAGTATTGAGTTGTGTAGGCAGCATAGCAAAAAAAAAAAAAGATTAATATAACTGACAGTCTTGAAATGACACATGGCTTCAGGGCAACAGAAAGAAAGAAGGAGTCCTGGGCTCAGAGTACTGGGCAAGCCCAGTGAGAAGTCCATTATGACGTGGGAAGACTGCAAAACACTGTTTAAACCATATCAAAAAGGAGTGTCACCATATTACTGCCCAGGGCCTTCCTTTTAACTAGCTACGGTTTCATATTGAAGTGCTTTATTGAGACAGAAGACATTGAAACAAACTGCGTAAGTGAAAGATGAAAGATTTAGTTCACAATTTTGATACAGACAGATTATATGAACTGGCACCATAATTAATCAGTGGAATTCTTGGGGTTACGGTAATCCAAAGCCTGAGAACTTACTCAGTTATAAGTACGTATTTGAAAAATCTGACATTAACGAAGCTTGATGATGCGATTCATGTGACTAGAATGCTAGCATTGGTGGTAATGGCCTACGTAAGTGGACGAAAGAAAAATCAGGTGGCATTTTATGAAAAAGGCCTCTTTCTCAGTGAGGCGGAAAGAAGATGATTGGTTCCCTACTTGTTATGTTTAGAAAAAAAAAAACAAAACACCTATGTTATCATAAAGGACTTCAATCTTAGAAGCTTGCTAGAAAGCTTACCAATAGTTAAATATCACTAGAATTTCTAGAAATTATAGATTACCTCTTAATCACTCAAAAGAGGTTGCCCAAGGCATAGGAAAATCTTGTATTAGGTATGATTTCATTATGAAAAAGAACTATGAGCTAAATAATATAGAGAAAAAGTACTGAAGAGGAAAATGTAAATGACTTTGGGGAAATCACATTGAGACCATTTTGCTATATAAAAGGAAAAAGTTGACAACACTCATTTTTTTTAAACTATATAATGGTTAAGACTAGAAGTGAAAGAAAATTCATAACAAGCCAAGAGAAAAAAGGAAAATTATAGCCTTGAATATAATAGAAATAGTATTGAATATTATAGAAAATAGATAAAGGAAGGAAAAAAAAACAGAGATCTTTGAGAAACTGGTTAAGAGTAAAGACTTTTCACAATAGTACTAGTACAGTATAATACTACTCTAACATATCACAGTGGAAATGTCAGAAATAACATACAGAAAGCTAAAATATTCAATAACTATACCTATTTTGTATTTGGAAGGAAGGTGTGTCAGAAGCGACCCTAGTAGAAACTAGCTGTCTGCTTCCGGACGTAGTAACTGAAAACTTAAAGGACTAGTATATAGAATCCATAAGGACCAACAGAAAAGAGTTGTGGCTGAAAAACTTGTGACTGCTATGCATACTGACCTGTTACGAAGTGAGAAGCCAGATACCCTGTTTTGGAAGACTATGGATTTGCATGAAGAAGACAGTGGGATCGATGTTACATTTCCATAGGTATTATCTTTTGCTTTACAGCATTTTGATTTAGAGAGAAGAATAACACAAAATCAATGTAGCACACACTAAATAGCAAGGTAATAGGTCTGAAAAAAACACCATAAACTGAGTTGCTGTATTTCTAGAGAGGAGAAAAAGTAATTATTTCTTGGCCTATGCGCTATTTAATACCTATGGCTTGGAAGAGGCACACCAAATCATAGCTGAAGCAGTCTGAAAGTGATACAGAAGTTTGTGAAGTAATAATACGACAGACAGGTCCCTCATATGAAAGCATCTGGATCCTTGGTTAGCTGGCATAACCAAAGGAAATATTTTATTATTACCAAATAGAAAGGAATTCACAAAGAACAGGAATGTGAGCAGCGTATTCCAGGCAGGAGACGCTAAACGGAGACTCCCAGGTCTTCCTCCAAAACAGTACTCGGAAGGACTAATGCAGTATCAGTATGTTTAGATAAAATAAGTACGAGAAGTTTGTATTTTGTGTGTGTTGGTACCGAGATGGCTATTGGAATACTTTATGCAGTTCTTGTGTTCACGGCTGAGAATAATAATGAAAAATGGAGAAAGTTCAGATAGAACCTGCATGTTATGTCACTGCTGGCTAGGAAATGTTCTTTTAGGGGCTACTGTCTTGAAGTGTGCTATTATGGTTTAGGATTTGCTTCTTACTTCACTTAGTCTGTTTTCTCAGTCATTATATTCCTGCATCAGAGACCAGAGATGGCTACAAAAAGTCATGGGAACATGGATCAAATGGTTAAAATGTGGTAGTGGGAGTAGGTTGGAATTTGTATAAATAATTTCTTGTGATTGCTGATTTTACTCTTTTTTTATTGTAGTTTGCGCCCTATCTTTGAGCACAATACATCTGAGGAATAAAAGTGTGTTTGAAGAGTATGCATTTCTTCCTGATTACCGTGTTAACCAGGAAATTTGTCATTACATTTCTAGTGAGAAGAAAAGAAGAACATGATAAATGCTCTATTATTTGAGGCTAAAACTCTAGCCCAGTGTTCTCCCTCCAACAGTGACAAAACAGATTTTACTCTGGATTAAATAAAAGTCAATACAGTATATGCACTGGAAACCCAAAAAGTACCATTCAAGTGCAAAGAATAATCCCCTGTCATGTGAAATTGAAAAAGATACGAAAAGAGAGAAGAGCCTTTCCCATACACTTTTCCCATGGCCTCCCCCTGTTCTCTCACGCTTTGCTCCCCCCTCCCAGATCTCCTCCTACTCTGTCTTCACCAAAACTGAAAAGTCACAACTTCCCCAAAATTTTCAACTTGTTGGAAAATTAAACTTTTGCCCTTAGCCCTGTTAGCAGTTTTGTGCTATCTTTGTCTCCTCATTAATATACGCAGACACTGACTGATGGTTAAAGGACTAAACTGTGTATTAAAATAACAAGATCCTTTGATAAATAAAAATAAATCCCAAAAGTGAGCCTGATGCAGATTGTTTTGGTGGCTCGTTCCACTGCAATGACACATACAAAGGGGAGACGAGATTTTTCCAAGTGAAGCATTGTTGACTAAAAGAAGCGGGGAGTAAGACAAAACACAACACAAATCCACCTGGGACATCTGCAACAGTGTAACTGAGGAGTTACTTACTCCTCCAATATTTAAAACAGAGCAAAGCATTTCTTTCTTTAAGTTACATGACATAATCAAATACTTTTTTTGTAACAAAGCAAAGACGCAAAACTGCATCACTAAGATTTGAGTTCAACAGGATAATCCTGCATCAAGATGCAATCTACCACTGAATCAAAACTGGGCAGTAATGACTGGTTCTGGACAAATACAGCAGAGAAGTATTTGGGAACATTCATTCTCACTTAAACAATGAACTAACTTTGCAAATCTCTTTAATTCCATAGTCATTTCTGTAAGCCAAATTTAACATTCCGTGAGTATGCGTGCGAGTTTGTATTTACATTTGAACGGCTTGCAGATTCGGTTTTCATAAATCTTGCCAGACCACAGTACAATTTATCATGGTAGAGAAAAACACGTCTTGAGATATCACGGCCCTTGTTTATTGGTTCATTGCTTCTTTAGAAGCCTTTCAGGCATGCGGTAAAACGCTTATTTGTATGGAGTCCCACTTCACGAACTGCTTTTTCTTTGACTAAAACGTGGCGTCAGTTTTTGGTGCGCACATGATGAGCAGTTACAGGAAGTTTTGAATTCTGGAAAGTGTTAAGAAACTCTTTCCTATTTACCTGAAATGAAAGCCAAAGTGATCGGAAGGAATTGTCTAATAATTCATGGCTTTCTCACATACCAGGAAATGGCAGCTCTGGAAGGTGAAGTCTAAATGATACAAGTTTAGACTGGAAGCGAGGTCTAGATTTTCTAACTGTTGCTGTAAAAGGACGTAAACTTGTATTCTTCACTCAAGGCTCGATATTTCATGCCTCATGCAGCGGTTACTGCGTGAGCGTCGTTGGCTTTGTGGTATGTGATATGTCAGAAGATCTAAGCCTTCTGACCATAGGAGCAGTGAAACTGGGAACCGTTACCCAATCCGCCCAAACCTCACAAGTAATTCAGACTACTCCTAAGTGTAAAGCCAAGGCTTCAGTATTCTGCTTTTCTCTTCCTCAGGCTCAAGTGTTCTATAGTTTCCCAGTCTGCTCAAGAGCACTGAGCACGCTTTCCTGAGCTGGCAACAGGGCTTGTTCGTTTTTGTGTTCAAATGATGTTACAAGCCACACAACACAGAAGTGGTGAACCAAATGAGCGTGGTGTTATTTTTAACCGGGGGAATAATGTTCACGCAGTAGGGCAAAAAACGTGAAACACACAGAAGTTGCAGGAAAGGCTTATCAAACAGGTAGTAAAAAGGAAAAATTCCTTTGTTTCTCAAAGCTTGCTTGTGCTTCTAGGCTGCTTCTTTTCTGATGTTAAAGAGAATCTCTCTTCAAAGATACTTAAGACAGGAATAAACTTTCTGACATCTAAAGAATGGAAAGAACAGTGAATAATGAGGAAATATTTGTGTTGCTCCTCAAATCAAAGGAAAATTTGAAAGCATTAATAAAAAAGGTACCCTGGGTGGCTAACCCTGCATTAATACCACGGGGATGACAGGATGATTTAAAACATGGTTCCAATTCATTTGAAAGGGTTGAAAAGGATAATTCCTATAACCGGAGGTGATCCTGACTAAACTTTTACATCCTTTTTGTTTGCCTTTTTCAAGGTCGTAAGAATGTGATTTTCTCTCTAAAATTGCTGTGGGTTTACACAAACACAGTATTTCTTATGCTGAGGGCAGACCTAAACAACTTGGCTACAGAGAACGTAAATTTTGTGACAACACACATTTTTAATTACCATGAAGCAACCGAAATAGCGGTGCCACGGGGCCAGTGTAAGATATTGAAATTGATAATTTTTCAGCTGAACTTTATGATCCAGCAAAGAGTTTAAGCATGTATTTTATTTATGTCTTATAAATATTACTGCAATGTAATGTACTTATTTACTGTAGTTAAACATTATTGTGCTCTTAACTGTGTTACTGGACAAATGCCCATTTCCCAGCCACTACTAATGAACACCTCTTCTTCAGACCTCTTGAAAACATCGTTGATGATCCTCGTACAGGCTCTGACCCTTTCATATATTCACAATGGCTACGTACACAGGATGGAGGTCACAAACCCTGATAAACACACCTAAAAATCACATATACATTGAGCAACATGAAAATTAGCATGAGTTTACCTTCTTTTTGTAATCTTAGAAAATATCTGAAAAATTCTAATCACAAGAAAATTATTCCTGCATGTTATTATTTACCTCATGATTCTTCTCTACAGGTCTGACTTTAATATGCAACAGAAAGGTCCAAGTATAAGTCTGTCAGTAATCTTCAATCTTAGATCAAATAATGATCACAAGGAATTTTCACTTCTTCCTAGTTTTCAGGAGGACATGAAATTCTTCAAATTCTTCTTGAAATTTTGCAGAGGAGAACATCTTCAAACCTCATCTCGGCCAACAATAATCCTCTTGGTTCTAGAGCCCTGAATGCAGCAGGCTGTATCATCGCTGCTTCGGTCCCCAAAACCTCTCACAGGAATTCAGTCCAGAGTTTCTTTGCACAGGACAAACAACAGATTTTGAAGGCACCGAGTTGCCAGGACAGTACCTCTTTTCCCTTTTATGATACACGTCTACACGACATGCACAAAAGTTTCTGCTTCTTTCAGGCGTTTGTTGATGACTATATGAAATGACAAACACAAGTATTTTATTTCATAGACATATGAAAAGCTTTGAGAAGGAAATAGTAAGAGACAAGGAACATATGTAAACCTAAAATTAAAATGTATGATGGGAGATTAAGGGATACAAAACACAGTCTTACATACTTCTTGTCTTAACTAGGCAAAACTGCCACCGAGATCAAACTATTTTAACACCAAATCACTGTAGTACTGGTCACATATGGCTCACTCCACTTTTACTTTTTTCCAGAAAAAAATGTCTCTCTGCCTCAAGTTTTAGTGATGTGTTTTGGTTCTGTATCCGAAGCAAGACAAAACAAATTCCGGAATGTTTTCAAGGAAAACATTCTCACCTCACACAAATTGAAGGGAGAGGATGGGAATCCTGACCTCATTGCAACTGATGAATATTTTACCACTTACTATTGTACTTGGGTAGAGTAGAACAATATCACTTGGAAAAGTGATTGATGATAATTGTACTTTCTGTTTTTTCCTCATATAAAATATGCACTTGCTTATTCCAAGTGATCAAATAAAGGGTAAATTATCTTCCAAAGTCAGGTTTTGCTGCAAAGAGTCGAAGTAAGGGAAGTCAGTGCGTAACTAGAGAAGAGCAAAGTGTAATTCTGTGCACCCCGAGAGAACACTAGAATCAATGTGATTCAGAAGTTTAACAGGAAATAATAATGATGCCTGCCTGGAATCATCACTATTACCTGTGAGTGGAATTAAGTCCTTTACTCTGTGCTAGCACTTTGTACAACGATGGCCTTCTTCCTAACGTAAGAGAAAACCTTGTGCTTTTCAAATACAGCATGCTATGGCTAAAGTTCAGAGTAATTCACACACAGGTATTTTTGAAAGAAAACTTTTCGTCATGTGAACACAGCACAGATTCAGGAACAGGCAGGTAAATTTTCAGATTTGAAGCCATCTTGGCAATCGTAAAGAGAGCGTTTCACCTCTGGGCAGTTCTCAGCATCTAGGAAGTGGTTTATTTCAGACATAATCCACTGTTGAAAGGGTGGCACTACTACTGACGAGTTCATTTATACTTTGTGCCAAAAGTCCTGGAGCTGTGATCATGAGCAGATACACTAGCCGTACAAATTGCAAGCCTGCGGAAACAACGCTTGCTCGTTGCAAGCCACCCAGATCTTCTAGAGTAATGTAGAACCAACTGGTTCTGGATCACTCATCTGATTATCTTGGTGTTATCTTAGATATTTAATATTGACATTAAAGATTAGACCTCCATTTGTCAATGCTAGATCTTGGGAAAAGCCGCATCTAGTACCCTTGAGCTGGGATGAGACTTATTCTGATAAGGCTTTTAAGGAAGAAACTATCTGCTATGGGGTTAAAAGATTCACTAGATTCCAAAAGTACAGATTACTTTCTTGTCTCAGCCACTGGAACAGTGTAAAACCACACGCAGGCCATATATTGTGATTTGTTATTGTTTCTGTTTCTTATACAGTGAGTGAAAACGTGGCAAAATTCCTGTCTTTTCCTCATTTCTGCTCACACAAAACTATTTCTTAAGTAAAATGGGTGTTTGTATTAAGGAAGGGTTATGTAAAAGTTGTTCAAGTATTTATTTTTAATTGCTAGCTCAGCTGACTTCCTGGAATTAAAGCGTGGACTTTTTGTCTCTCTGTGTATTTACTCTTTCAGAATGTGAGCCCCATGGTAGCTGCATGTGACGTGCGTTAGCCAACACAATTTAGAGAACTGCTGCACCTTAGCTATAAATATCTGATTTGTGACTCAGAATGAACCTTTGAATGTTCTGCAATAGGTGTTTAGTCTAGAATTGTGGTCTTTGTAACATCTGGAAAATTACTCTGTAAAAATACCTAATAAAATTTAGTTTTGTCTTACAAATAGCTTGCTCTGTGTTTCTTATTCTGGAAAGTTGCTGAGTGGTGCAAGCAATCCTGATGCGTTTTATACTTAACGTGGCCTGGGACGGTCCCTGTGGGTTGTAAATGGGAAAAAGGAAGTTATTTAACTGTAGTAAAAGTTCAGCTGTGGAAAAAACGAATTGGCAAACAGCACAGGAATTATGTTATACTTAGATACTCACTGATGCAGGGAGCAGAATGAGTTTTCCAACAAAGCACGCTGCTTCCTTGGCTACCAAGTAATTTCCACATTCTCCTTGGCTCAATGAATATTTAAATATTTTTTATGAAGTGGAAGAGTTTCAATGGAAGTGACATATCTCCATAAGCATAAAGGCTTATATCTCAGTCTGCTAATACTCTGACCTACTTGAGTGTTTAGGAAGCAGTAGTATCGCTGTCTTTATATAGTCGTAGCTTAGAATTCTAGCTCTAGTAAAAAGATATGTGCGTGAGTACCAACTGGCAGAAGGTACCTCAGCGGCTGAGAAAGTGATGCAAAGCACCATCCATCTTGTTGGCATTTTGTCCTAGGGAACTATTCCTGTGACTTCCTGGCTTGTAGAAATCCTTTTTTTTTTCTTTTTTTTTCAATTAAGTCACTGCACATATTATATGGGGATCCTGAGGGCCCAGTGTGAATACCCCAACAGGCCAGGGTAGGTGCGAAATAGGAGGTGAAAGGCCTCTCTAGTTCGAAGAGTACAGATGTGACAGGAGAGGACGTACTTCTGAGCCTGGAATGTCCTTCCGCAAGCACGTAACGCACACCTAAGCACACCATAAATCTGTCATCTGAAGAAAAAAATGTGAACGCTGTGAGAAATGGCGCCACAGACTCTCATCAGAATTTAATGCAATTAAAGATCTCCCCACAACATTGTGCACATTGTTAGTGAATCAATTATAAACAGTCGGGGCCTATTCTTCTCTCAAGGCAAAGATGCAATTCCTGCTAATTCCGAATGGTTTTTTCAAACCTGAACTCATTTACTTATCTAAAGCAAAGCAAAGATAATGTGAGAAAATCAAATTAAGCAGGACTTTTACAGGTAATCCATTTCTTTCCCTTTTCTATTCCTTTAATTCAGAAAAGTGCTGAGTATTTTATGTCTTACTGGGCACGAATTTTATTTAACAGCAATGGAAAGTCACTGTAGTCAGGAAAGATACCTAGTGCAGACTACACGTGTCATATTTATGACCTTGCTTTTTTCATTATTGTTAGAGTTGTGTCTCCATAATGGTTTGCAATAGCCAAGACCGAGGGACGGATACTGAAAAGAGGTTAGACTAATATCTTTCAGATGATAGGAGTTAACTACATAGCACTTTTGTTTTGCTCTTCTTCAAGAACGTACTTACTCACTAGTTTCAGCTGATGTGGCGATTTACGCTTGTACAAAAGGAGAACAAATTAAGGTGTAAATTATTCCCAAAGCAAGCTGTTTCGTGGCTCTTCTACATGTCTGGAAGGATCATCAAACTGTAAGTAGGTGGGCATTCAGATCATCTGTTATCTGGAACCTAGACGCGTGACGTATGTTCTTCTCTAGAAATGCTGTTTAAACGTTAAAGATTGTGGGCTCTTTCCTACATCTTCTCCTCGGTGACTGTTATACTATGGTTGTTTGCTGTACAGACAACCGAGTATTTTTAATAAAGAGAAGAATTTTTCTTAGACAGATGCTTTTGGTCACCTGTAAGAACGGATATACTGGAGAACCTTTCATCAGGATTTAAGAAAATTAAAGCTTTCCTCCACAAATGTGCATGAACAGGACTTAATAAGAAGGAATGTGGTTGAACCAGATAGCAATTCAGTATTAAACAAATATTCATAGACACTGTTTTGCAGCGTTCAACCGGCTCTAGTAATCTTACATGAACCAGTTTCCCTGCCAAAGTTACCTGCTTCACTCTCATGTATTCATCATGCTGAAGATGCTGCTTGATCCATCTCATTGCACGTAACACATAACTTCACGGGTCTGGAGTTGTATTTGCTGCTCCCACATCACAATGAACCGTGAAGAAGATGCAAGGCATTTTTTAAAATCTCACAATCTTTCCAGAAAAATCACAATAACTGGTGATAGCTGTCTGATTCATTATTTATGAAAGTGTGCATTAAAGGCAGCTGAAGAAATGTCATGAAAATATTCTCTTGTTAGGCCCTGTTTATGCTTCGGTAGCTCATTAAATGCTATCTTGCCGTCTGTTTAAGCATATGCTTAATTACTTTTCTGACTACATGTTCTTTGCTGTATGAAGGTCTAAATGCATGTCTATTATAGTTCTGATAATCTACCTAATTATGTATTTTCGATAGATTAGTCTGTAGGTGTTTAAACAGTGGCAACTAAATTTTCTCGAAAAATATGTCCTTGCATCAGCATGGATACAACTGAGTGAAGACAGGACTTGTCTGGAGAAAGGATGTGACGGTAGTGGAAGTGTAATCGTAACTTGGATGGATGTTGTAATGGATAAAAAAGGGTTATGCTTTGTTGGTGGACTTCATAACTTCATCCCAGCAAGACCCAGCACAGCAACACACAGCAGCCGGGGCAGAACATCCAGCAGCTATAAAGAGAAGGGAACAGGCAGAATTAGGAAAGGACAAAGGATGGGAACTCGACAGGGGTCAAGACTACTGCAGTGGGTATGCAGAGATTTAACTAGCAGGCTTTATGCGGGTAGTTTTAGTTGAGTCCAATTTAAAGAGGCTAGAAAATCTCGGACAAAATTGACTTAGGAGGCAATCATAAAAGATGTATTCAACTATCTTAGCGGTAAGGGGACGAGGCAAACAGGGCCACCTACGCTGGTGTTTTTATTGTTTGTAAACGTGAGAAAGACAAGGATAGGCACAGAGAGGGAGAGACACACACAGGCAAACCTTAAAACATGCAGTCAGTTTAACTGTATTTGCATGCTAGTATTTCCTATCAGTCTGAGAGGAGGCTATAGACCCTAAATGTTCAGTTCATCAGCTTATACCAGAACCAATATGCAAAAGAACTTTTCCTTCTGACAACGAAATTACACCGCAAATTCTCAGTGTTTAATTTTCCTGTTCTGAAGTGTGATTTCCTTAACGTTGCCTACATGGTTCTTTTTTGTCTCATATCCGTTGTTACCGAGTTTAGATCAATTCTGTTTACCCAATTTCTTTAACTACTCAAAGAGCTGAATTTTGATAGAGCATGTTAATTACATTCTCTTTCACGGTAATCTCCATTAGCTACTTTCCATTTAATTTTAGCAAATTTAAACCAATTTAGGAAGAGAGTTTCCTACAGTCTTTTATACTCAGCCATCACAAGTACATTATGGGTGTGGAGACTGCATTAGCTTCATGGGTCGTTGGATCAAAACCTTAATTCCTTTACAGCGATATGTAATTTATGATAAAAGTTTATATGCATACTAAACTTTAAAGCATTTTGTAATAAAAGGGTTTTCTGATATATGACTACTTGTTACGGGAATGCTATCAATATGAATGTAAAATACTAGGTTTCAAGCCTTTACATGTTACACCAATAGATTTTTTTGAAATACAAGGTTCCCATTAATTTCGAAAGGACGTGGCTGCAAACAAGTTTATGTTTTTCATGCTGCATTCGAACAAGAAATCCTTATTTATCTGAGCCCTTACATCTTAAGATGCAAGTAGACAGACATCTAACAAATTTGGACCTACCAAAATATTTCAGGATTGGGTATGAGCTGCGTAAGGTTGTTATTTCTTCTAAAGTTATCTACAGTTTCACAAGTTAGATGTTAGAGTCTAAACTAATTGGGTTCCCCCCCCCCCTTTTCAATTACCTTTAAAAAGCCAGGCCAAATTCTTATTTCAGGCTGCTCCACTTTACTAACTTCATAATCTAGTGGGGTAAATAAGAGAGGGGATTGGATTCCTGTGATTTATGGTAGTGCAGACCATACAGAAGAAAACCAGATCTCTGGAATCATTAAACTAAACCTGATTTGAGGGGCTAGCAGAATCATTTTGCATGCCCTTATGGTGTACAGCAGAACTGGGATCTTTCCTAATCAGTACATACAAGTGTGTAGCTGCTTGCAGAATTTGCAAACTAGAGCTTTCCAATAGATAGCTGTTTCTCAATAAAACCTGCTTGAAATACTGACTAATTATTCTTGAGTAAGCTAAGGTGGAATGGAGATTGGACAGTGGGGATAGTAACAGGAACATAATATAATAAACAATATTGCTTGGTAGATCTTCCGAACAAATGAGGACATTTAAAATGTAAGTATTTCCCAAGATGGAGGAATGAGTTTTATTAGTAGACAATATAAATAGCAAATCAAAGTCAAATGTTTTCACTATTGGGCACTAGCATAGTTAGTGGCGATGTATGCCATAAATTATCTCCACTGGCAGAGCAGCTTGAGCATTCGCACTATCACAGCGGTGATAGTACCACACTTACAACCTTACTATCACAATTATATACTTACATGTATAATTACAAATACGAAGCTAAAATGCATTGAAAACATTGTACAGACTGAGCTAATTTCTGTAATGGATCAGAATATAAAATTATGGCATGCTAATAAGAAACATTACAATCTGGAAACTGGAATATATTTATATGTGGATGAAATAATCATTGGATGTAATTCAAATCCAGAATCCCTTTTTTAGTTTCCTGCCTAATGGTATGCTACTTCATATAATCTTTGTGAGATTTTAAAGTACTCTAATATATACACACGTATGTGTTTACGAATATGTACATATCAAGATGCATGCAGTCTTCTCGGCACATACATAGAAAAATACTGAAAATTGGTTCTCTGAATTTAACTTTACGTAGTGACTTCTGCTTGACTAGTCTGCTTCATTGAAGATGTTCACCTTTTGTTTAAGGAGAATGGATGCTGCACCTCCCCTACATTGCTTTGGGAAGATTTTTCAATGTTGTTCACACAAGCTGAATGAAACTCCAGACAAGATTTTAAAGACGGCTTCACATGCAGATAAAGATTTCAGTTCGCTTAGATCCTAGCCCAGACTCCAAAAAGGACATATCCACGTTTTTGCCTCGATCTGAAGTGTATTGTGTGTTTTCATACTCACGAATGTAGTATACGGCACATCAAATAGCGCAAAGAATTGCATAAGCAGCACCGGGGGGGACAACAAGGGCTAAACATTAAAAAACCAGAGAACTTCTAATCCGCAAAATCCATGATGCTGCACTGTATATACGCTCCATGTTTCTGCAGGAGAGCGGGCCACGACTTCTCATATGCATTGTGTAGCTCCAGGGAATCTAAAGCTCCATCAGAAACACTGAGTAACACTGCAACATTTTAAAATATTAATTAGGACTTACGAGTAGGTCTTTAAGAGACAATAGTCACAAGATGTCTTCCATTTTCTGTCACTAGGCTGATCAGTCTTTTATCCTTCATAGGAAAGTGTATTAACTAAAGCAGGAGCAGAGCATCTTGCATAAATTTTCATGGATAAAATACCTGCAAACAAAATAAAATATGTGAGCCGAATACTGTGCCGTCTAAGGACATTCTCCCACTCTTTGGATGAGTATCCTACACATAAGGTAATAGTTTCCAGCAGGCTCTTCTCCATCAGCAGTACAATGAGCTGTGTCCTGACTGCTATGATCCATTCCGGGAACGTACGCTAGTACTGCACAGAGCAGCACTTGCACGCTGTCAGGGTGTCCTGATTTTCACGGGTGTTCAGCAGCTCTGAAACACGTCTCCACTTTTGTGTTCAGCTAAAACTGGGACCTTCAACTTTGAGCAACTCTTTATTTTCAAAATGTAACCAAAGACTTCTGACATGTACACTATTTTATAGAAATCCACATGCATTGCACATTTAAATAGATGTTTGAGCTTTACTAAGCTTCCAGAATGTAGCTTGTCAACAAGTTCATCCTCCCATACATCGTGTGGTAGGCTTTTAGCTAGTAAACATAATTTTTATCCTCTCTTGTAAGTAGGAGAACTGACAGGAGAAAATGAAGTCATTGTTGTCTTTATTTTTGGGGATGCCCTGATAACAGAAAGCATCCTAGGTTTATGTAAGAATATTAGATGCACAGCTTATGAAAGAATAAGCCTACCTGAAAATTGTCAAGAGCTACCCACTTTCAATCACTCCATCTTTCTTAAGCATGTAACAAATGACAGGAAAAAAATCCTTCCCACGCAGTATTAAAGGGCAATATGGTACTAAAAAAATATAAGACAAAATGTATTCAGTTTTGTCATTTTTGCCTTAACCAGTATAGTCCTGAAGGACAGAATAATTATACCCACAAGACTCGCAGAGAATAGCAGTGCTGGAAATGTGCTGTAGTAGAATGAAATCAATAACTCTGAGACTACTTTGAGTTCATTTTAAATATTAGTTTCTTCCCTCCCTAGACTTGGGCTATTGATTATAGAAATTGCTGCCAAGCCTTCTTTTCTGCATACTCATATCATATACTTGTTTTTGTTGCTTGTGGGTTTTTTATGATGACCCTGGAAAATACAACCCTTGGATGAATACATCATTGAATATGAAAAGGCTTAAGTTTGACGCTGGGCTTTCCCACTTTTTCCAGGTAATTCTTGTTTTCATAAACATAAATGTGTTTTGGAAAGCTACATGGGATACCATGAACTGACTGCAGTCTTTACAAGTAAGAGCAGGTGAGGTACAGGTGTCTTCGGGTACCTGAAAAACTTAATGTTTTCTTAAAGCTTTTCTTTCTTTTTATTTTATCTAAAGAATTGCACTGAAATACAGGCGGAAGCAGCTGATCAATTGTACCAGACTGAGGCTTGATTCTCTGAGGTGCTGAGTATCCTTCATTTTCATGGAAGGGAGCTGAGACAGCTTAGCATTTCACAGAGATATGCACTGAGTGGTTAGATAAATACCTTTTTCAAGAAACAGATATATTTGCAGAATTTTATCTTTACCAGAGATGCTGCTCAACCGTTGTGATAAAGCTTAAGATCCTGCAAAATTCAGTTAAATCTACTCAAACTATTAAGATGTACATACAGGTTTACATTTCCCCCTCCCAACTTCCCTTGGAATATGAAACAGCGTAACTTTCTCCTATGATTAAATGTTCCTATTAATTGGCTAAAGTTACTGAGTGTTGACAGGAAATTGATTGGTTTGCATTTATTTGGAATAAATGCCAATCCACCAAATGTTAGTCCTGCAAAAACTAATAGAAACATAAACATTACATAAATACTCATATGAAGATGATTTAGATTAATCCAGATTAATTTAGATTTAGATAATTTAGATTAATTATTTAGATTTAATATGAAGACTATTTAGATGCTATATACTTTAATTACTAATTACTACTGGACTAGCATGGACGGTGCATGACCTATGAACAGAAAGAGAAGTATTTGACCCTTCTAGGGTTGTGTGGCAGCGTTTGCAAGCCAACACGGTCATTTGCTGCGGCTTTAATTGTTGCAGGATTTAACGGTTACGGTCCTAAACCTGGTGAAAGCTACGGTAAGAAATGACCTGTTCAGGGTGCTTCTGTGCTTATGTGAATACAACATTAGTTTCTGGGTCTTGAAGTCCTACACAGTCGTGTCAATCAGTCTCTGATTGAAAGAGCAAATTATAGAATCATGGAATTTAGGTTGGAAAAGACCTTTAAGACCATAGAGCCCAGCCCGTTAACCTAACTGCCAAGTTCACCACTAAGCCTTGTCCCTAAGCGCCACCTGTACACATCTTCTGAATACCTCCGGGATGGTGACTCAACTACTTTCCCAGGCAGCCTATTCCAATGCTGTTCATGAAGAAACTTCTGCTAATAGCCAATCTAAACCTCACCTGGAGCACCTGAGGCTGTTTCCTCTCCTCCTATCATGCCTTTCTTGGAAAAAAGGGACCGACACCCACTGACAGAATCTCCACAGCCTTTCCCTCATGCACTAGAAGGAGATCAGATTAGTCAAGCAGGATGTGCCTTTCATAAACGCATGCCTGATCACCTAGGTATCCTGTACGTGTCGTGTGAAGGCACTCAAGATGATTTGCTCCATAACCTCCCCCAGCACCAAGGCTAGACTGACAGAACTGGAGTTCCCCAGATCCTCATTCCAACACTTCCAGTAGGTGGGTGTAGATTATGATAATGGTCTTCCATTTTCTATATGCTCTTTTTAACCCTTTGAGTCATAAAATGCTGTGCATACTTCAGTGATCTACAAACTATGGACCTGATCTTTCTGTTCTTGCAAAAGAGAGAGCTGTTCTTTTCTACCACAATAGTCCTGTTTTTATTCTTGAAGAGTCATAATATACCAAATTTTCATGCTTTAGACAGTCACTGGTAATGTATTTAATGTTTGTAACGAATCACGGTCTTTTGGAGTCTAACGTATGGCAAAAGAGGTAAGAATTTTTTAAATGCTTTAAAAAAATGGCGGTCATGTTTGAAGTCACATGGAGTATGCACAAAGGGCAGAAGATGTGAAGAATAATATGCGCACATAATTGTGCAATTTGCTACATTAATATTGCCAACATGCAGGCAGTAGATATCTGTTCATATAATAAAAGCTGGAAAAGTGTGGTGTTAAATTTAGCTAGACAACTGAAGTCTAAGAGCTCACGTTTTAGTGGTACGTAAATTTAATTGGACTAAATTGAACCAAAGGGTCATAGATGTTTATGCAACCCTGTTACTGTACAATGTAGAAAACGAGGTCAAAGTTTCAAATTAAAAAAAGCAGGAAAACAGAATTCCTCATCTTACGATATGCTAATAAATCCTAGATAGAAGCTCTGAACTGCAAAATCAACTAAATTTAGGCTCACTGCTTTTTTTCCTAGAAATGACTTCTGCATGGCTTGTTTAGGTCCTTTTTCTTCTGTGGTTATTTTCCCCTCAGGAAAGGAATTAACTTACAGAGACAAGGAAACAGAGCAGGAGGGAGACTGGGAAGGAAAAGAAGAGGGCTACCCCATGTGTGTCAAACTGCATTCACAATAGGCCAGGATTGAGCACTATCTACCCTCACTATGCTCCAAAAAAGCTGATGATCTACCCCTTACTTAAGGTGTATCGTTCATTCAATTCATTTACTACATGAATAAAAGGAAGGCTGAATCCAGAGTACATCTTTGCAGAACAATAGTATAACTGCTGAGAGTACAGTATAACTTCTGTAAGTGGTAAGCTTTGGTTTAGTTTCAAATTAAGCTTAAAGAAACAGTGCGCAAACAAAGTTAATCCCAGAGCTTTCAAAGAGTTAAATCTACACTGACTTGCTTGTTAAAAAAATTATACTGGAATTTAGAAATTTGTATTTTAAGATTAAAGAAAGAAAACTTCTAGTGATGTTCACTAATAACCAAGGTAATTAGAACTTCCTTCAACACACAGGAAATAATATTTTTAGTTGAGGGGAAAAAAAAGAAAAGAAAAAAACAACAGAGAGTGCTTTATGCAATGACTACTTTACAAACAATAATGGAAATCAGCTCCTTCTGATACAATCTCAGTGACTTACCAGAGGCACCTGGAAACATTTACCCACCATGAGGAATTTGTGCTGAAGCAGCATTGCCTTTGCTGTGGTCTTGGCTATATTGCACCACTGGGCTCTTCTCAGCTGCCAGTGAGATTTCAGAGTGCAGCCTTGGCACTTGGTTCTTATGGCCTAGGTGAGGGATTTGGGGAAACAAACAAAATTTAAAAGTGTTCTTCATAAAACGCAAGCAGTATTTCTACCAGAGTTTGCCACTGATGCAGTCCTGGAGAATCACAATGAGTCAAAGAACTGCGACGAGGTTAAAGAAGTTTTATGAGTTGTCACATGCCTCAAGGCTGAAACTGCATTTGGTCCTAACAATATTCTGGTGTAGATAGTAGGAACAGAATTATTCAAAAATGTTGATTATTAAAAATGAGACAATTAAGAGATCTAGAAAACGTGATGCCCAATGCAGAAGCAACAAAAGATTACTACAATTTTGTCAGACATCACCTGTTTTGATATCTCCATTTGCATTTATTCAGAATCTCGGTATTTCTTGGTAATACAACAACTCTATGAATTTCCAATGCAATATAGATATTTCTTTCAGGGAATAAAAAATTAGCAGTTTACTTGAGGGAGGGAGGGGTTGTGTGGCTTTGGGGGGTTTTTAAAATTGTTTCTTATTTTTTAAAAAAAGTATTCTTTTGTCTGCAAGCACTCCTCCTTCAAGCCATGGAAACAGCAAAATGTTTTCGATAGCTGCCTGTTACCAGTCATGAAAGAGAAATAACTCATTGTCTGTTCGTGGATTTTCAAGTCAGAAATGAAACTGCATTAGAGACATGAATTACTATCAAATGATTTAAAAATGGACAGTCAATCACCGTATGAATCTGTTAATGGTACTTATAACTTCAGGCATTACCACTCTTTGTATAGCAAGCAGAAAGGAAAATGAATGTTTTCACCTACATAATTGTCCAGTTCACACGTTGTGCAACAGAACAAAGCACAGCACCTGTAAGACTTGACTCTCATGGCTGCATAGCTAACATTCTCAATCACTTTTCATCTGTCAAGAAGTTATTTCACAACGATGTCCTAAAAATGTCTTTTAATATAGCTTTAAACTGAAACAATCTAACTGTGCATGAGCTACACGTAATGATACACTTAAGCATAGAATGTGTTCATTGAAGGTTACATATCAAAAAACCCCCAGTATCTGGCAAATGATTATCAAATTATTTTTTAAAATAGCAATACTAAACAAATCAAAACAATGTTTTTCAGTGTTATATGCCTGAATTGAATGTTGGACCTTCGTATTTTCTTCAGGGGAAAAAAGAAAAATAAGGGGCTTTTTTCAGGAATATTATGTTTTATTAAATTTAAATAATTTAGATTACATTTGGATAAAGATTGGGTAATGTGAGTTATTTCCATAAAGAACTCTTTAATGATTCAATATAATCTGTAAATCTTCTTTGGGAGTTCTGCGTTACGTTAAAGTGCGATGTTTTATAATCCGACACAGGTTGTCTCAGTTTCTCAGAGGTCATGAAATATATTACATTACTTTCTACCTTAAAACCATGGCAACATTACAAATATGTATATTGTTTGTGTGTAATCAGATTTGGAGAAGTTATAGAAAATTCACAAGTTTTGTTTTTCAGTCACCTGAATTTAATATTAAGTTCACTTCAAACATTAAAAAAAAGGGTTTTAATAAAACATTTGTATTTACTTGATATATAATGGCATATAGAAGCCAATTGAATTTTATTTGAGCATTTGAGGATATTTGACAGAAAAGTTATTATATGGTGTCACGAGGTGTTTCTCTACAACAAATCTAATGGTAAACCATATCTTGTTTTTCAGTAGGTCATGCCCTACCTGCATCCAAGAGGGTTAGTCTTAGTTCTAATGACTGAGGATAGAAGCAGAAATGGATTTTTGGACTAAGAAAGATCGCAGTTATCTGCCTTTCTCAGGACTTATAAAAAATACCATCTCTTCTTTGGGGTTTGACAGTCTTTTTAGTCTCAAAATGAAGACTGTGGATTAATAGATTCTGCCTTTTGATTTGACTTCACTAAATTTCAAAAACTCTTCATACAATTCTTTTACTGTATCCTCCTGGCTTCTACTGCTTATGATCCTCATTGCACTGCCCAAACGGAAGTAAAACCCTACTAATTTTGACTAATTCTATATTAATTTTCTTTTCTTATATCCCTGTCTATCAGCGTTTGTATCTCCATGTTATTGTAGAATTTTATGAACTTTATGGAGGTGCGATGAAATATTTGCTCAAGATTAGATAGATAAAGAGTAACGATCATATTAATTGTTCTTCCCAAAAAGAAGAACTTGCATGAGATTCTAAGAGTAAGAACAGTTGCATTCTTCTTGAGAGAAAAACAGATAATGCTGGTCGAAACCTTCACAAGTTCAAATTTACAATTAATAGAGCTTGATTCAAGATAAAACTAAAGACTGAATACTGTAAATACTGCAGTCACCTAATTCCCAAACTGCTCTGCCTCTTTAGTTCTTGGAAAAGGCTATGAATCAATGTCAGTATGAGTCAATACACTTGTTGACAAGACAAGTAGGTCCCATTCATATTTCAGGTTTCCTGCAGGTTTTGGTACCATCACTTGATAGGGCAGGGATAAGAAAGACTTGTGTCAGTGTAACGTAAGGAGTCATGTCAGGTTTTATGTTTGATTTTGCTCTTTACAACTCAGAACTAGAATTCTTCAGGCTTAACCTAAAGCATAGTCTAGACAGAAGGCATCTTGATGGCATTTACTGATGGCAACTTGAAATACAGCAATGGTTTTATTGACTGTTCCCTGCTGACTCTCTAGTCTGTCATCTGTGCTGCTGCGCCCTAACGCAATGCCCTGAGGCTGCAGTGGAGCACCAGAATTACATTTTTCTCAGCAGATGGGGTCATGGCTCAAAAGCATGCAGCTTTGCGTTGTGACCTTTTAGTGTTATTAAAGTATTCACAGTAACCTTAAAATCGTCTCTAATGGCCCAAATGTTCTCAGTGCTGCAGCAGTATTAATGATTTACAAACACACATGAAGAGTGTTTGTAACTATCTGCCTCTGAGGATGTTGGTTTGCAGTGTACATCTACATTCACTCTGCAAGTAAGAACATGTCAACACTAAGCGTTAAAAAAAAATTTGTCATTTTGAACCATATCCTCGGCATCCTTCACGTGATACATAGTGCCTCAGTCCTAAAGCCATCCTAGCGGAAAGCAGTCTACAGTGAAATACTCTAAGGATGTAGAAATCAAAAGTTGTCTTTTTAAGATTAAGAGTCCAGTCTAAAGCCCAGGAGACTGAAATTCACTAAAAGAAATGAGGAAGGAGAGAAGGAGAAAAAAAATGAGTATGTTAAAGAAAGACATGTATTTCTGTCAGCCAGTGATGCAAAGGAATATATTTCTGTAAGGCAACTGCAAAGAAAAAAATTGCAAACCAGGAGAAAATCCTCACACAAATAAGAAATCATACAGCAGTGTTGCTAACTACAGCTATGGTTTCTTCAGGTTGGGTTCTCATTTAATTTGAATATTTGATGCAAACCTATATTAAATCAGTGTTCATTTCATCGATTTGATGATAGCAACATTTCTGTTACAGAACTAGAGCTTGAGAACCATGAAAAAATGCATAGTAAAGACTTCTCAGTGGTCCTTTTATTTATTAAGGAGGAAAGGCGTGTTGTCTGCACACCAAATTGAAAAATACTTGGAAACGTGGCTGACCAGTTGATTTGTTCCTCTATAACCAAAAATTGTGAAAATTCCATCTATTTTCCACAGAGTTTTCATGTCTTCTGTTTTGAGTCTCAGTTGAGTGAGAAAATATGTCTGTCCCACTACCAAAAATGAAATGTTCCTACGCAGCACAATTGTGTCTTTGAGAACTAATTTTCTGTGAGAACTCTTAAACACTGCTGGCAGAGACATAACGCAGGACTTTAAAACAATGTCTTTCAGCCCGCTCTCAACGAGGTTAGCTCTTAAAAGCCTGTTGGAAAATACCATGTTAAGTAGCGCGTTGTCACTTCATTACATTGATTGGTAGAGACTGAAAAACTATTTCATTCCTATTAAATAAAATTGCTAAAGAGTCCGCTTTCCAAAACGGTCATCCTAGTTCAATTACCGGTTCACCCGTTGCTGGTTGAATTCATAACACTGACGGTTTTACTGAAAGTAAGAAAGAGCTAGATGAAAATCTACAGAAGCTGAAACCGTAAGACAGAGCCAGTCATATACGGGCGTGACTGATATACAGCCTCAGTTTTGGTACTTTACGAAACTTCTTTTGGGGTTTTTGTTTTGAATGCATAGGTATCCACATAGTCACAGACTGTTGTTTATTAAAGGATTAGTTTAGTTGATCCCATTGCATCTTTTGAAACAAGACATACAAAGTTCATGTAAATGGCAGAGGGAAGGCAGTGCTTTCCTGGGCTCCCAGGCGAGTCTGCCTATTTAGCCAGCCATATGACTTAGACCAGTGAGGAAGAACTGTACGACAGGCTTGAGCAGTGGAGTTCAGGACTGGATTATCCGGAGTATTGCAAAGTACCCTAAAGTTTTTATTGTCAAAGAGTATTGTATGGAAAATTATTAATGTTCTCATTTCCAACACAGTCAGGATAGCCTGACAAGTAAGCACTGGTCTCTAGTAAACACTAAATTCATTGTCACATACGTGTATGAAAACATGATTGGGCTTTACAGAACCTGAGCAAAGAGACTTAAACATTTAACGTTCTAAGCAGAATCTTGGCTGATGTGATGGATAATGTTTTGACCAGCTCAAGCCTTATTTTGCACTGTTATTATCCCCTTTTTTCAATCTTGAAAGGTCAGCTGTCAGGAAGAGCCAAAGCCTATAATCTTTTTTTCCCTCCCCTCAGGTTTTTAGTTAGTAAAAATTGATGATGAATTTTAATAACAGATACTATTTCAAATCTCTCATGAGAATGGAAGCACGCATGTGGTGTCCGCAGGTACATGTCTACCGTGGTCTTGCCAAGAGTAAGGAATGGGTTTAAATGAGGAACGTCAAACATAAGCCTACTCTAATACGTAAACCTGCAGAGGAATAATTGGACAAAAGAAATCAGACTAAAATTTTCACTTCTTCTCACAGAATTGTAATATAGACACTCAGTCTGACTGGAGATTTAAATATCTAATGCTTTTCTCTGCAATTCAGGAGTTTCTATAGTCATATTCCAACACACAGGGACTTTGAGACAAGTCCATTATCATCCAGCATTCAAGTTACTGGCAAGAGTAGGCAGCAGGAATTCACCCTACCTCTGTTGAAATCAATGGCAATCTCATGGAGTGTAATGACTCTGGATCAAGATCCTGATTTGCTGTGACCACAGACTGCTGTGCTGACCATTTTATCTGATGGACTCCTCTATCTGTTTGTTTCTCATCTGTTGTTGCTTGTCTATATGAGAAAGTGAGAGGTTCTGTAAGAAGCTAAGAGATTGAATTCAACTAAAGCAGTTTACTGCGGTGATACACGAGTAGCCCATTTAATCTGTGTTTAAAAAAAAAATCATTAAAGTATTTTTTCTGATTATTTTGTGCTGCCTGGGAATTAACTTCAAGCTAAAGTCGAGTAGTCATTTGCATTCCAAGAAGACAGTAGTCACTAAGGAGGTATAATAAAGGAATTTAAGTGATGAACTTTCCCATGGTGATGAGGAATTAGATGATAAACCTCAGAAGAGAGAGGCAGTATCTTTGTCATGCACATACAGCTGCTATCACAAATACGTCTCTAATCCTGAGAGACATCTTGGCCCACTACAACACTATATGCAATAAACAGCATAGTGGTTGCGTTTGCCAACGTGTAAATCATGATCACGGAAAGCAGTTCTGTTCTGCTCTCTTCTATTTCTGTTAGTACAGCAGCTAGGAAAAACAATGAGTGTACAAGTCAATTTATAAAACCTTTTTTTGTTCTGCAATGAAATACAGAAAATACAATGAAAAGTATTCATTCTTAGCTCATCCGCATAGCCTAATGATTTTTATATGGCCCTTTTTTATATACAGGGCATAGTCTGTGAACCCGAGCATCCATTCCTTAACAATTTGTACTGTCTTTTACTTCAATGTAAGCGAGCATTAAGCTTTCTAAATGATCAAGTAGTATTTTGCACAGGTAGAAACGCTGGTATAAGCTACAAGCAACAAAAAAATCAGATCTTCCATATCCATTTTGAGCACTCTTTTTCTTTGTGCCCCTCAATCGTGAGTCACTCTTGGCAGGAACAGCCAGACCTTCACGTGCACACAAATGGTATTCTGTTTTGTCTGGCTATGCTTCAGTAAATGATTTATATATTAACAAAGAGTCAACGACAGCCTGATTTGGGATCTGGAGCCCTGGACTGAATCCATAGCGGGGCTCTGGCACTGATGATTCTTGATTGCTAATGTTCACAATGGTAGCATTGGCAGGGTACTAAACAAAAACTTACTTCTGTCTTCTGAAATGCTGTCTTCGGTAGCTTGTGATTTTCTTTTTCTGTTGATCCCTAAATGTGGCAGATGAGAAGACAGAAAGCGGGAACAATGTAAGTCACATTACCTGAAAAATCTTTCTGTATGCTTACTAAAGAGTTAAAAGTGCAAGAAAAGACTTACCGTTGTTCTTGGAACCAGTAGAAGACCAATACACCGTTTACGTTCCAGTTAAATTCTAATTTAGGGGGAGGTATGTGAGTTATAATAAGTAGTTCATAGGCCTTACGCTGCCTACCTACAGAGACATGAATTTCACTTCGCCATAGATGATTCTCTGGAAAATAAGCACTGGGACCACATCAAGAGAGTCGGGAGAGCACTTTTTGGATTATTGGTTATCATCTGTTGCATAAGATACTTCACGTCATCTTATTGAAAATCAGAACATTTACATAGCATCGTTGAAAGCAACCGTAGTTCATTATTAGTGTTTCACTGGAGTCTGATCCGAATCACGCATAGTCAGGGCATAAATGCTCAGATTTTCTTTACGAGTTATTTTGGCAATGCACTGTACACGTTGGTGTTCAAACACTAAGAATAACAAGAAGTATATGATATTTCTGAAGACAATAACAATCTCTGATACCTCAAAAATTAGTTCTATGAAAGTATTTCACAACATTAAGTACTACATCACCTGCTTTTCAGGACACACATTGAAGCCACATGTGTTGTGATAGATATCTGAGCATAAGGATCACAAAAGTTGTAGTCACTAATAGAAGGAAATACCAACAAGGATCTTGCTTCCTAAATACTCATCTCTCTGGGACATAGGATTTAGTTCTGGTACTGCAAGTCAGTTGCTAATTCCACTAACAAACTTTTGGACTGAGATTACTTTCTTTCTTTCTTTTACGGAAGACGGCAGAAGCTGCGTGGGTGGAATACTTGTGCGTAGGCCAAGAAACCCGTATTCTGCTCGCTCTCTCTTTCTGAAAGTATTTGAACTTCCAGCTTTCAATAGTCAGCTGTAACTGTAAGTTGTAAAGAAATCTGAAGCAGAAGATGCTGTTGAAGATGATACACTCTGCATGTATTATTTATACATTATCATAACAGAAAGAATCCTTGGATAAGAGGTACAAATTACCAAGAAATTAATAAAAAAGAGCAAGCAATTATATTGAAACTTATATTGAGAATTATACTGAGCTTTCTCAGCTGCAGTGTGTGTCTGCCGTGCGTGCCTGGCCCAGGGCTGGCTGTTCTGCACTTTCCATCCGTCCCAGCCCTGCGACTGGTCAATGTACTCCTTGGAGAAAACTTTAGCGTTGATGTTCCAGGTGCTAGGACAGCTCAACTAGATATTAAACCAGAATTCCTTCAGTGGAGTTGGCAAAAAATAAAAAAAAAATATTTCCTTTAAAGTACTATTTGGGCATTTCGAGCGTATTGTTTTAAGAGCATTATTCATATCTATTTTAAAGAGAGTATTAGTGCAACAGGGACAAGTTGCTTGGCAAATGTCATTCTGTCAGCGGGCAACAGAGCCCTTCATAGTATACTGGTGAAGCAAAGTGTTTTGTTTTGGAAGGTGGATAGTTTAATACTAGAAACTAGCTAAGATACAACTACTTCTACTCTTCACTAAGCACAAATGCTGCAAAATTTAGTCATCAAGCTCTAGATTAATTTATCCAATGGAAAGAACCAAGATCTCAGAAAAATGTAAAATTATCCTTCTCATTATTATTCATATCTTCTCCTCACAGAGGCGGTGGAGCCTTCAGGAAGCGTAGCTATCTGTAGCTACTATAAAAATCTACGTTTTGTGTCTTCAGTTCGGATAGCTGTGAAGTTTTAGTACATAACATGGCTATGCTGCTNCCTTCTCATTATTATTCATATCTTCTCCTCACAGAGGCGGTGGAGCCTTCAGGAAGCGTAGCTATCTGTAGCTACTATAAAAATCTACGTTTTGTGTCTTAAGTTCGGATAGCTGTGAAGTTTTAGTACACAACATGGCTATGCTGCTTGGCACAGGGTAGTTTTTAGGATCACATCATCAATGTGTTACAGAAGTTAAACCAGGATGAGTATAGTCCTTACCTGCTTCTGTTTTGGAAAATAGAGCGTTTAACCCACTTTTTTTAATTTTTGATTCCCCCACTGAAGAAAATATTTTCTTTGGCACTATTAGCTTTTTCACTTCACCCTGTTAGTATTTCCAGATTCACATATTGATTCACCACTAACTCAGAAGACTTAAAAAACGAAGCAAACTCTGAATTAGTCTGGTAAGTGTAGGAGAAAAGGATGGAAAAGAGACGGCATTGCCTGCAACAGAAGTACTTTGCAGTAAATCAGTTTTATAACTTTTTATTCCAGTCAGCTCAATATTATAGCCGAGCCACCACTAAAATGACAAAGGCTCCATCATAAATTTGCAGAAGTAGTTCAGCGTTTTCAGGGTGAAAACTACTGCAACGTACCAAGGCAAACAGATGTTCGTCTTGGTCTGAGGCTGAACTAAGTAACAAAACTCCAAGTATAAACAGCAAGAATTCTCAAGGTCTTAAATGATTTTTTTTTTTTTTTTACTTCCTCTAGCAAGGATAATGGAAAGCACTACCGCAGTTCTGCGATTTTCACCCTTAGCAAGAATTTGAACATGTAAACTGTATGGAGTAGGACTCTTCTGGTAGACAATCAGTCACTTTACATAAGGCTAGCATTCACTCAGAGCCTCAGAGGCTGGACTTTGCTGCTATTTGACTGCAACAGCCACAAGAAAAATCAAGGAACCGTAGGAAGTAATACCAACGATTTAGTCAGTTGGGCTTGCTGAATTAACGTCCTGACGTAAAGCTAAAAAGCTTCAGGCTTTGTGTTCTATTCCAGACGACTGGATCCTTTTAAAAACAGTGGGTGTTGACCAGCTTGTAGTACTATTTATCGTGGTGTAGGGACAAAGCACAACCTCCGCACCCTGCATCTCCCTTTAATGATACGCAAGATATAAACAGGCAGCAGAGGACACGATCACATGCATCGGACAAGTTGTGACAAGCAGAGGAAAAAGACCAATTAGGTACGTTTTGTGAGGAGACGTAGGATTCTTTTGTGGTTTATTTTTTCCTTGGGATTTTTTTTCTCCCGTCCTTTACAACCTAGTAGTGAAATGAGGGACTGACAGCAGAGCAAGCTTGTTAAAGAGTTAGTAATTTTTAGGGGGGATTTTTCTTATGCTTTAAAGGTAGCTAAGGGAAGGAATTGTGGAGGTATTTGAGGAAGCATCGGAATTCTCTCACGAGGTCATTTATGTATTTTTAAAAGGTAACAGACTTAGTCCCAGTGTTACACGCAGCTAAACTCTGTAGCTCTGGCTGGTGATCATGAGTTTCTATACGTTTCGTCCTAAAATGTGCCTTAAAGCAGTTTAAGGAATTGCTGTTTTTCCACCTTACATCAACCTTTCCTTCACTTGAGGGCAAATTGAATCCTGAATGTTTCGGAACCTTTCAGGGTGAAATGTATTACGTCAATGTAAAATAGAATGAGACTTTGAAACTGCCTCACAAGGCCAAACCCCAATGATGTATAAACTGAACAGCAACAGAAATCCGCAGGAATTTTTACGGAGCGCTAAACATTCATGAAATAAAAAACAGTTCATAAAATCAGGTACAGCAGTTCCTTATTGGTGTTTACCTTCCCTCCATTCTCAAAGGCTGCCAATTCAATGCAAGTATCTCATGCAGTTCAATGGAAACACATTCACTGAACTGACCCTGAACCAGCTTTTTTATTTTTTTTATTATTATTATTCTTTTCTGGTTTTAATTTTAAAAAGGAGCAAAAGAGGAGCTGAAATGGGTATCACTGAGGTGTCTTAATGGTATGGAAAAACAAGTGGATCCTGTGTTTGGTGTTTTGGGCCAAGGGGGTTTTTTAAAGGCAGTACAAACCCAGAGCTACGCTACCAGCCGAAACAAAGCACGTATAGCATTCCTTAGACCTCTCCTATAAAACGTCTAGTCCTTAGGTGAGCTGTTCTTATTATGAACAGATCTTTCTATGAGTTTTACTTTCATAGTTTAACAGCCTCCTTCTACAAACTCTATTCACACAATTCTTTTAACAAGAAGATTTCAAGTGTCTGCAAGCGGAAAACTTATTTAAGCAAAGTATGTGTGTAGATATTTGGAAGATCAAAACTAACTTGCAAGGGCTCCTGTGACTTAAAGCTGCGTAAACTTGAAGAAAATTGTTTAACTTACATGGATGTCTTATCTTTCTTCCATGTAGCTGACATCGGAATTGGATCAAATTATCCTTTCCCAACCTAAAGAACATCAGGAGGATCACCTTATCTGGAACGCAAAAGCCGTCTTTGAAATCAAACAAGAAAAACCTACAGTTATTAACATCTGATAGTGCTGCTCACGTGTCATATGGGAAAGTATGGTGGCTTCTGTGACGATGCCTGTGCAATGCACCATGCCGCTCAGTTTTACGCTGCTCTCTTGTTTGGATTGGCTTTGATAGCATGTATTGCTGAGGTCTGAGCGCAAAAGGCAGAGAAGCAGGATTATTGTGTGCTTTTCAAGCCTAAGTGCATCCCTACAAAGGGCTGATTTTGCTGTTACCAAATATGAAAGGGCTGGGAAAATGCCTCCCGGCAATCACAGGTGTTTGCAGCTTGAGTTCGAATGGGTCCAGTCAATCCCTAGTTTTCTGCAGTTCTGCAAAGAAACAGCTCCTTACATGGATGCTTCTGAAAAACACCTAAAGGATTCAGTAGTCCACCTCTTAAGTAGAAGAGACTTCCCAAGAAGCTGTTTCTATTAAATCTGGTAACTTCCAGCTTGAATTGAAGTATGATAGATATAGCGAGCAGTTAATAAAGTAAGATGTCCAAGAGAGTTGTTACCTTTATATGCCTTGTCAGAGATTTTGCTTTTTGCTGTTGTCTTCTAGGGCTTTCTTGAACATTTTGTAAGACACGTCCATTTCTCTGCATTTTGTCTCTCTTATTCTTATACAATATGAATGTTGCAAGCTTCAAGATATGATATGATCCCTACTTCTCCAAATGTTTGAATGAAATTCAGTGAGCACGCGAAAGTGGTTTGCAATGAATAGAAGTACTGAGAGCAGTGGCTTCCTATCTTATGCTAAAAGGTACACAAGCAATAAAATTTCAACTAATCTAAGTTAGCAGGAGTTCCAGTTCCCATCTGCACTTCCACAGCTACAGTAAGTAGTATATGTAGCTTTGTTATAAGGCTCATTTAAGAGAAAGAAATTACATTCCATTTCTGGAATACAGACTTTGAAGTTGCTTTCTCACTCGTACAGTCTCTTAGAAAAGTGGAGGTATGAATAGCTATAACATGAGAAACTCTATACACTGGAATTTCATTCTTGTATTGCCATCTCTTAAATACACAGTAATTAAGTTGCTGATTTCCATCTAAATTTCCACAATTTTCTCACAAGTCTTGCCACTCTTCCATTCCTATCCAGTGCCGTATGGACACAGGTCTTAGACGAGAACTCTCTTATTCCTGGAAAGAACTGAATAAAGATATGGATTAAATCAATAGAATTTCTAAGTTTTCTAGAATACTCGCTATAACCATAAGCTGATGGTCCAGCTTATGGCTATAGCGAGTATTCTAGAAAACTTCCAAGTTTTTTTCAGCTATGACGTACATTAACAAAACTTTGCCAAGCATGTTCATTTGGGACGGAGAGAGACAACACCAAATTGTAAAAGAAGAGTTCTCTGTGAGGCTGTGTGCTGTTGGGTTCCAGGCTGGTTGAACACTAGCTGCAGTGTACTCGACTCATTTTGCCGTTGATCCAAAATTAAGGACTTGGCTCATAAAATGAAACACTAAATGGTTTGCCCCCTGCTCTTGCACGGTTGTAAGAAAATTGCGTAAAATGATTCAACTCCAGAGGAAACACTAGGCATAACTGAAAGTCTCGACTCAAAAGCCGTATGGAAAAATGCACCGAATAGCTCATATTCAACAAATTAAAAAGAGATTGCCTAATAGCTCTCAAAATGTACTTGCTAATGGGGAATCATTATTGATGGGTGTCTCAGCTTAATACTACTTAGTATTTTCTCTTTATAAATCATCTGAAGGAAAACATAAATTTACTCCTCAAAGGGGCTTATACATTTGGGCCAAATCCTCAGAGATTTCAAGTACCACCTTTACAGGCTAAATCTTCAGTTATTCTCTTTTTATTGAGACTAGGATCTCACTCAAGATGAATGACACTTGTCCACGCGTAAGGCCTAGTTGAATCCCAGAGATTCCCCCACAGAAAAATGTGAGTGGAGGGGAAAAGGTTAGACTGCAGATACTGAAGCCTCCTAAGTCTCAGATCTTCTTCAGACTCGAGGCACTACAACACTAGTAAAATCAGTACAGAGATTTATGCAGTTCTAGAAAGGAACATAACACATCGTGGAAGTGCTTGGATAATAAAGACCACGTCGGGCTGTTACGTGTCTCGTTCTCTTCTTCCATTATTAACCGACTTCATCGATGCTTCGTCATTTTTAGTTAACGTATCTGGACCTTAGGGATGCTTGGAGCCCTGAACCCCTTTGGGTTCCAGAGAACACAGGTAGATTTGTTCCAGTAAGGCACTGTACTCCAATCAGTAAAAAACATTAAAAAAGTCGAACGTCTTAGAATGTGCTCAGCAGAGAATTTAGCATCTAGCTAATGGACTGTCTCCGTGGAGTCTCAGAAGAATTTTTTGTTATTCTTTCTTACTAAATACCTCATGAATTATTAAAGAAATTAATAAAAATGCACTATTTCACCGCAATTATATCTGAAACAAAAGTAATGTTTTATATTCAGATTTAAAATTATTTCATTTTGCCCCTTTTTAAAATATCTTTACAGAGTTTATGCTGGAATTCCGGCATTTTTCAAATTTACATTTCTATCCAACCGAAATCAACGGTATATCGCTGGCATAAAACTACAGGCAGTGGGAACCAAATGAGGAATTCCTGTTGCCCGGAGACATTGTCAAGAAAGCTCCTGCGGAATTCTATGGGTAAATATGTGCTGAAACACTGAGGCCAACAATAATCATTGCCTTTTACACTGCAGAAATTAAAGTTAAGGAATCGCATAAGGAGTTCAGCAGAGGTCAGATTTTTTAGATTTTTTTTTTTTTTTTAATTTGATCGGGACATAGCTTTTCGGCAAACTTGGGCTTCATACTGTTTGAATAAAAGATGGTAATTTCAATCCTACCGGTGCATGGGGATAATGACAAACCTGGGGTTTTTCCAGTCCTGTGGACTTGTATCTCCACTTATTTCTTGCTCCGCAAGTCAAACTGTCAGGTGTTCGGGAGCAGATACCTGTTTTTCACAGAAAAGAAAAGAATGTTGGAGGATGGGTTTGGATAATTTCGGTCATGTGAAAAACAGGAAGCGGCTCATTAATCTAGCACTGTCTGACAGAAAAGAAATAGAAAAGCTTTTTAATTTTTATTTATTTACTTATTAAATAACACGTATTTATTTGGAAGAATTTTGAAAAAGCCAGGGGAAAGAGGCTGCACTTTTAGCTGGAATATTTCTTCGCCTGAGTGAACAGAAACAAGCATCTGCCTCTGACAACTGTGCAGACATTAGACACTGAATATTAAAGAGGGTTGGCAGCTACAGTATAAACTGGGGTACTTGCCATTTCTGGACAAACTGTGTCATTCTTACTGGAAAGTCAGCTAGTAAATGCTCCAGCGTTTGTGTGCTGTGTTTCTTCTTTGGCAAAACAGAAGATGAAGAATAAATGAACTGAACTGGGAATTCTTTAAGCTAGTTATTTTCAAGAGGCGAGTTTCCAATTTCGCTTTAAATGCGCTATTATTTAGTGGAATACCAGCGCTCGGAGGGAGGCTGATTTGTCAGCAGTTTGCTGTATGTATAATAAAATGCTGGATAAATCACAGACAGTAGACAAAAAATATCCTGCTCTGGCCATTACAAAGCCTCCAAGTATTTGGACAAGCGGAAAGGTTAATCGGTCTGCAGTATCTCCCTGGCGATCCATACCAAACCCACCAGTAGTCTGTACACTAATATGATAGAATACCGCGCACCGTTTGTATGACTTCTGTTAGGATACACACGGTTGTGCTCCTGAAGAAGCTGCACGCCTGCGACTGGTGAAATTACCGCCTGCTTTTCACTTAGACGATAGCGCACGTTGTAATCCTCAGAGGAGCTGTGGTTGGTTGAAGGCACTGTCTCTCTGCTGTAGATTGAAGCTGGCACGGCGATGGCAAATACTTGGTGCAGCTAGGAGCAAAGCTTGAGCGTTTTCTTACTGGTGTCAGATACAAAAAGCCAAGTGACTTCGGTAGTTGGAGAGCTAGGCTGCTAGCTCTTACCACCAGTCCACCTCCATTTACAAAAGGCACCTGTGCTTAATTTCTCACCCTAGTACACCTACCTGCAAAGCAGCGGTTGCACCCAGCCCTGGGTGGATTATAGTGTTTGTGGGTTTTAAAGTGCAACATCTTTGTGCGTGAGGGGGAGCTTTACCGTTTTGTTATTACACTTTCTGTCTGTACCGGCTTAGTTTCGTGCCACTGGTGTGAGGAAACCTTTACTCAGCTCAAGAGCCTGGCACAAAGAATTTCTCTAGAGTACAAACTATCTATACGAAATAACTAGACGTGTTCTAGTTTAATGAGAACTGGGTGTGAAACCCACATACGCCATTAACAGTTCTTTGAGACATTCATTTACTTGATATTGGAAACTGAGTTTTATAACACCTGCTTGATCTTTTTCTATTCTATTGCATGTGTTTACGAGGGTTATTTGAAGAAGTATAATTTAATTTTGGTATTTGTAGTCATTCTCACCGTGTTTTCTTTCTGTCCTGCTGAGCATGATGGGTCAAAATTCTACCACGTGAGCAAACCTATTTCAGGGCTCTGAGTAACTTCGAGTAATTTCATCTTTATTGTCACTGCCCTGCTTTTATTTAACTTTTGTTCCTGTCTCCTTGTTGTGCTGCAAGATTTTAATGGTCGTATTCGGAGCAATTTACTTTTATAGCTAGACTCTCAAAGTGCCGATCAAACATTAACAAAGCTTAACAGTGGAGCTTCTCAGGAATATTGTGATCCCTTTTTTAATGGAACACACAGATTCATCAAAACCAGGCGTCTGTTCTGATAAATATTCCATTCGGAAAACGTTCTGACAGAGCTCTGCAGCAGGCGAACCCCACCCATTTCAACAAGTTTCACATATTTTGGAAATAGCTTTTAGTTTGGGTGATAATTAATAACTCAAAGAAGTGAAGCCAAATCAAGCATTTTAAAAGCATAAAAATTAAAGATTTAGGACGATGTGAGTTGAATTGATCAAATGTTTAGGTCTCAAATATTTGGAAGATTTCAATTCATTGTCCCTTGGAGATCAAGGAAGGAAATTCCAAAGGAATATACTTAGCAGGGAAATTGAAACAGATGAATTAATCACTGAACTGTGTTGGATTACATACCGAGTTTTGTCCTGACAAAAATGCCAAGAAACAAGACAGCTGGAATAACCTAATGTATACCTAATGTCTAATTTGTAAAATCTCAGGTCACGTACAGATGTCATCGTTCTTCCGCCCGTTCACAGGAACACACTCCTTTGGAGGATAAGCAACATCAGCCTCAAGAGCAGCGTTCACTTTTCTGTTTTCTTCCTGTTACACCAACCTATAGATGACGTTGCCTCCCACTAACTAATGCCTTTAATTAATTTTAAGCTAAGAACGTGGGAATCACTCATTTCTATTGGCTCAATTAAGGTTCAGGGAGGTTTAACTTTAACGAGTTGACTTGCTAACCCTGTAGTTTTTTTTTTTCTTTTTTTAACAAATTCGCATGTATTAACACAGTTAAGTGCTGTTGTACGGTGTGTTGTACAGTGTGATAACACACTATTTCCGAAGCAGCGTATACGAGCACATAAATAAAAGCTGATTTTACATCACGCTGTATATAAGCCATATGACATACAGGTGCTATGCACATGAGGAACTTAAGGTAGCAATCGAAAGAGAAAAAAATCACCTTGAGCTTGTTTTTGTCAGGGTTTTGGTTTGAATTTGATCTGATCTGATGAGGTTTATAGACAGATTACATCAATGCTAACTGCTGAGGAAGGAGACAATACACAGTAATTAGTCCCAAAGCTGTTTTCTAAGCCCTGGATGGGAAGCCCCATTCTGCAGGGTCCTGGGGATCTATGGAAAGATGCTGGAGGCTCTCAGCTCTCCACTGGGAGCCGCGCACAATCCATGCTTCATAGCGGCACTCAGCATCTTCCAGGATGAAGCCCACGAAAATCAGTAAGCACGCTGATCCGAGAGCAGTCTGATCCAAGATTTTAATTTCATTTCTGCTCCCCAGAATCAGGAAGTTCATCAGTAAGATCCGCTGTCGTTTGGCACAATAGGATTATAGGTTCAGCAATTAGATGCTGTCATGAAGACAATATGCTTATCGCTGGCATTACTTATTCCTTTCTCATTTAGAAATGACCTTTAGCATTTTGTTGATTTTTCTCCGCAATTAAATGCATAGGCTTTAAATAGTTGGGCTTTCTCAGCTACCTCAGTGTTACAGTAAATAAGTTTCATTCAGCTGATAACCTGTGTGTGGCCAAACTTACAGTGAGGAATTGAAGGAGACATACTGTCGTGGTAAGTAGCTGTGTTTGTTGGGGTTCTCGTTAGTGTGTTTGTGTTCTGAATATTATACTCAGTTAACGCAAGAGGAACAGTAATAAGTTTTGCCTGTGCTGACAGTGGTTTGGCCAGTTCTCTGGAACCCACAGATTTTCCCCAAAGTTAGCCAGCGTTAACTTGCTGCTATTCTTTCTTGGGGGTTTGCACCCTGCCCTCTCTGGGTTGTGCTAACAAACCATGGACACCTCAGCCACGGCAGGCTGTTACCTAAGGCATGCAAAAGTCCCCTCTCTAGCTGAAGCCGTGCCACTTTTGGGCAAACAGTTCAACAGGGAGGATGCACAAAACAAAGCTGCTCGACTCCCGTGCTTGACAAATTTCTCTAGAACTCGGGAAGACTTCGCTTCTAATAAGTACTCGGTAAAGTTTTGCACAAAATCCGTTTTACATGGATGTGAAATACGGGATCAAGCCCAGGAACGAGGGCTAAAAAATCAGTACTCGATTGTCTTTCCTCTGTTTTTCTCTCAGCCTGTCCTGTATGCTCCAAATACCACGAAGTATTTTCACATATCTTTGAATGGTTTTAACTTTAGGAGGCAACGGTTTGGGGAGGGATGTCAGATGGCTTTTATTTTGCAAGGCGGCCGTTGCTCAGTTTTCACTCAGCTAGCTCTAAATGTGTCTCCTTTCAGTAATCTCTTGCTTTTTCATTTTGTTTGGAGACGTCTTGCATAATGTAGGGAGAAGTACATGCCTAACATAACTTTCTGTGCTCCACTTCGGAGAAACAGGGGAGCAGTGTGGGCGAGAGTGAGAAGTTCTCAAAAGCTACCAGGATCTACCTTTACCTTTCTAAGTTCTTTCTATCTTGCCTAAGGACAAACAAAAAAATCTGTGTCATGCTGAGAACCGAATTATTTTTCAGGTCTTTTTTTTTTCCTGCAGCACACGTCTATTCTTCCTAAGAAAGTACTGACCTAGCATAACTTAATTTATGAAATCTGATGAGACCGCAATCCTTTATGAAATAAGTTCAGGCCAATCTACTTTTTATGTTATCGTAAAACTGCCAAGTAATAGTCAATTTGTGACTTTGCAGTTTCAAGTTTTGCACTGGAACATATAAGAGTACCTGCTGGCAGCAGGGTTCCATACAGAAGAGCACAATGTTTAACGGCCCATCTGCATGCCCGGGACACGTAGGCTTCACGGGGCTTTCCTAGCAACACCAGAATTCTAGCAGGGCTGACCTGTGCCCATCGTACACATAGAACTTTAGACGCGTCTTTGAGTTTCCAGCTTCTGAATACCTTGTGGTTTATGACAGTTTTTGAAGTTTGCGGAACTGGCACCAATAACACAGCACTTACTTAAAAATCCGCTGCTTAGATATTGAAAGATGAAGACAATGATGTACCAAAGTATCTACTGTTGTTTTTTTTTTCATTCACTGAGCACGCAAATGGTCTGGTATCACCCAAAGTTATTACTGCTGCAAAAGAGATATTCTAGCATCTGGTTATTTGTATATAGAAAGGAGACCTATGCTTTTGAGGGTGGCTTTTTTAATAAAACATTGCAACTACCGTGTTTATGAGCACTTAAAGGTTCTCCAGCGTTCGGTGTTTTATATTTACTGTACTCTAGGCTCAAGAGAATTCCAGATCAGTGAAGAGCAGCAAAATGATTGATTAAAAATAAACCACTTAAAATCAAAACAATTTCAGGCTTTTCTTCCTCTGCAGTTTCCATGGAATTCTTATGGCAGTTTGCTAGAGAGTGTGATTTGGTTTTATGACTTTTCTAACATCATAGTTTAAAGTTTAAAATAACTCCATTTTAATACTGAGAGTAGTTTTATACTTGCAAGGGGAAGAAGTGATTGGGAGATTTTATAGTCTACAGCTGAAATGGAAACCTTGCTCCCAAGTTCGGTTTGCAAAGAAGCAGAGAAATAGCAATCTTTAATGACTGCAGTCTCTTGAACATTAACCACTAAAAAGGGAAAGAACTCCAAAAAGACCCTCCGTACCTCATAGCTCTGTAGTTCCAAAGGACACATTTTCTTTCTTAGACCCGACTACAGACAGCCTGAATTACTAGCTGTGCTCCCACTGATTTTCTCCTGAGACTTTCTCAAGCTTTTAAAATAAATGAATTTATGTTACTTTTTACAGAAGTAACAGGCTGGACTAGCTCATCGTTTATCAGTTTTTGAGAAGAAAACAACGGCAATAATCTTACGAATCTGACTTTTGCCGGTGCTGAAAGCTGAAAGCATGGTAAGCGGCAAAACATACACTTACCTACCCATGCTTTAGCTGTAAGGTAATAACACCCATCACACTCGTGACACCAAATTTTTGCTGTAAGAATGGATGCCAGTCAGCAAAACTCTCTTGAGGCAGTTACGCCACAGTGCCTGGATCTGAAAAGAGATTTGTAAACAACTTGCAATATAACCTGGCAGTAAGCTGTCTCCTATTTTCTGTCTTCATCGGTAGGTCCGGAAAACTCTAGTTCTTTCTCTTGATTTGGGCTCTCATTTGTGTTCTTCCTGATGTCATCTTGCCTACGTGGAAAGCAGTTCCAGTAAGACGCCAAGGCTACAGGTCTGGACGTAGAAAAAAGTGCATAAACCCAGAAGTCTCATGTCAGACTCAAAGAAAAGTTCCTGAATTAAGTGCGTCGACCTCTAATAAGGCTTAGATGGATAAAAACAAAGAGAAGAATATTGAAGAAATGTATCACTTCATGAAGTTAAGCGAAACTACTGAGAAAATGAAGTATGTCATTCTGTCTTGTTAATGTCTGCAGAATGAAACCTCTAGTACTGTTTATTAGCAAAGGAGAAAGAACAGGCTCGTTATCCAACAGATAAACAGAAGTTTGGAAAACACTGCACTGCCAGAAAGAGTCTCCCTTTTAAGATATCAGCTGCGTATGAGGAATAAAAAAAGAGGACGCCTTGTTGAAATGTTTTTCATAATCTTGAGACCATTTATCTGGAGGACTCCTAGTTCAAGACTAGGTTGTGATTGAAAGTCTGCAACCGAGGTGTGGGTTTATGGAAGTTACTGTCTCAAAAGAGCAATCAAAATTTTCCAAGCTGATGGAACACTTTGGCTGGAGAATTGAACAATCTTACAGTGCAATCACTTAGCAAATTAATAATTTCTCCTGTTTTTGAATCTACTCCCTTAGCAACTTTGAAATGTTACAAAAGGTGGGAAAAGCAGAACAGGCAGTATAGCTTACAGGGAGGTTAATCGGATCAAGTTCTGGTGTCTCCCTTTGGATGAGGGTCACAGTTTAAAGCTGGGCTGGCTAGTAAACGGATGACAGATGCTCTTTGTTAACCCCCTCCCGCCCAAAAAGGAGGGAAAAGAGAAGCGGGAAAGAGACTTACAGGTTGGAAAAGTTAATAACCACCCGAAGATATAAACAAGGATATTGTAAATTCTTACGAACAGTAGAAAAAGGTAAAAGAAAATACAACGTGACAAAACGCCATGCATGACAGCATGCTAATGTGTGTGCAGGATGACTAACAGTGAAAGAAGCAGAAGATTCATGTGAAATTATTCTTTGCTCCTGGAAGATGACCGCTAAATGAGAACAGACCTAGAAAGGAGCTGAAATCTTCTACGGTACGAAGATGGGGGGAAAAAAGGATCGAGCCCTTAAATGCTCAAACTAAACAGGAGAAGTCAGTAGATTAAATAGCATAAAGTAAAAACAAAAACCCTATCGAGCCAACGCAAGACCCGAGTAAAACAGACTGCTGATCCCACGAGCTGGGTCAGAGACCAGTTGAGAGACGGGTTGTGAATTATGCATTACAAATATTTTTCCTTCAGAAAAATAAAGGATGCAAAGTACTCACTGTTACAAGGCTTTGCACAAAATGTTACATGCTCTGAACTGTTCTAAGACTAATGGTACGAAGAGCTGGAGTTCATATGTCCCTGACACAAACTCTTGAAAGCATTTGTTAGTCTGCCTGTTACACTCATC
>VZSC01007403.1:493-15511 GCA_013398225.1 Steatornis caripensis | reverse complement strand
GAAAGAACAGGCTCGTTATCCAACAGATAAACAGAAGTTTGGAAAACACTGCACTGCCAGAAAGAGTCTCCCTTTTAAGATATCAGCTGCATATGAGGAATAAAAAAAGAGGACGCCTTGTTGAAATGTTTTTCATAATCTTGAGACCATTTATCTGGAGGACTCCTAGTTCAAGACTAGGTTGTGATTGAAAGTCTGCAACCGAGGTGTGGGTTTATGGAAGTTACTGTCTCAAAAGAGCAATCAAAATTTTCCAAGCTGATGGAACACTTTGGCTGGAGAATTGAACAATCTTACAGTGCAATCACTTAGCAAATTAATAATTTCTCCTGTTTTTGAATCTACTCCCTTAGCAACTTTGAAATGTTACAAAAGGTGGGAAAAGCAGAACAGGCAGTATAGCTTACAGGGAGGTTAATCGGATCAAGTTCTGGTGTCTCCCTTTGGATGAGGGTCACAGTTTAAAGCTGGGCTGGCTAGTAAACGGATGACAGATGCTCTTTGTTAACCCCCTCCCGCCCAAAAAGGAGGGAAAAGAGAAGCGGGAAAGAGACTTACAGGTTGGAAAAGTTAATAACCACCCGAAGATATAAACAAGGATATTGTAAATTCTTACGAACAGTAGAAAAAGGTAAAAGAAAATACAACGTGACAAAACGCCATGCATGACAGCATGCTAATGTGTGTGCAGGATGACTAACAGTGAAAGAAGCAGAAGATTCATGTGAAATTATTCTTTGCTCCTGGAAGATGACCGCTAAATGAGAACAGACCTAGAAAGGAGCTGAAATCTTCTACGGTACGAAGATGGGGGGAAAAAAGGATCGAGCCCTTAAATGCTCAAACTAAACAGGAGAAGTCAGTAGATTAAATAGCATAAAGTAAAAACAAAAACCCTATCGAGCCAACGCAAGACCCGAGTAAAACAGACTGCTGATCCCACGAGCTGGGTCAGAGACCAGTTGAGAGACGGGTTGTGAATTACACATTACAAATATTTTTCCTTCAGAAAAATAAAGGATGCAAAGTACTCACTGTTACAAGGCTTTGCACAAAATGTTACATGCTCTGAACTGTTCTAAGACTAATGGTACGAAGAGCTGGAGTTCATATGTCCCTGACACAAACTCTTGAAAGCATTTGTTAGTCTGCCTGTTACACTCATCATAAATATACGAACATGTATAATATGCATTAATCGCTACCTGTGGATACTGCCCGACGCCTGCTTCTCGTCCTCTGCCCACTCTCTCCTCACTGCTTATTCTCCTTTGTCTGGAATGTATTTAGCAATTTCCCACATCCAGTTTCTATTCTCGTTATTGAAATTCTTTCCAAAGATTCACTTTTTCTTCAGTTCCAGCAAATACAGTCCTAATACCTTCTCTGCCATGTTGTTTTGACAGAGGAGAAAAAAAAAGGTAAGTCAAGGAACCATAAAACGACTTCAAATATTCACTTTCTTTCCTGTTACATCCATCTTTTTATGTCTATTCTTTCTTGTAATACCTTATAAGTTGAAAGACTGTCTTTGCATTCGTACTTCCTTAGATAACGCTGGTATCACTGTTGCCGTGTGAAAAAAAGAGACAAGATTTAAGTTAATGACTTGGAGGCACATTTTATAGTTCGTTACTGCAAAAAGTCTTATTCTCCACTCAGTTACCCACATAGAGCACCAGCGCAATGGCCCCTTTGTCAAAGGAATTAATTGCAGATTTTAACCGTGCAGATGAAGGAATAATCAAATCTGTAGAAATCATAAGAATTAGGAGACTGATGAGCTATTGGTGAGAATCCTGTTTGGCCGATATCTGCTTAGCTGCCTTCAGGCATCGTGAGTGTTATGCGCCGGCACGTGCTCAAGGAGGGCGGGAGGAAACACAACCCACCAGCACGGAGGATCACGGACTATTTGGCATCTCATTTTACAACTAAGGTGTAATTCTCCTCCCCGTGTTTGGATACAATACAAGCCCTGATTCCTGTGCCGATCCTTAAACTAACTCTGGTGGTAACTGGATATAAATACATACACTAAACCTCCAGGAGGCACTGGGGGTGTTCAGTAAACCGCAGAGTTTGACCTTACAACAATGGAAGATACAGGGCCTTCACAGGTTTTTTTCTGTGAATTGAAAACGGAGGTGGCCAAAGAACAGAGCTCATACCCACAAGCACATATGTAGTTGACATTTTTTAAGGTCTATTCCTCTTCTTTTGTTCTGTGACCTTCCCAAATCAGGCCATCGATCCCACAAATATGAATTCTTGAAACAAGTTCTCACCTAAGGCAAAAGAAATCTCTTTGACACTTCTTGCTAAATTACTTGTCTGCTCTCAGAAGCCATTGTAGAGCGGCTACGTTATCACCATACAATCTTTTTAAAAAAAAAAAATTTCCTCATTCTGCAAAACGTGTTAGTATTATTAGCACACGCCTGTGAAAACATAAACGTATACTACTTCCTAACTTCTTCCTGTTTTGGTGAGCAGAAAATGGGACAACAAGAGCAGAGAATTCACAATGGAGGTGTGAATTTTGGGTTAAAGCTTTGCAAGTTTCAAGATGCAGCAATGCTCTTGTATAGCCTCACCCCTTGCGCAGTCCCCAGCTGCCACCTTCCCTTCTGTAAGCCACTGAAGTTTTAAAGGCAGAGTAAGAATGCCACTTTCCACTAAAGTAAAAAGCAGTTTCCCGCAGGTTTGGTTTGCAGTCTTTTCCAAGATTTTATTTATTTGGTTTTACTATTGAAACCTCAGGATTCCTTCCTTTCGACTGAAATAAATAATGACATATTGTTGACTCGTGTTTTGGGTGACCGTTTAAAAACACAACAAAGGAGCATGCTTTGAGAGAAGTGCTGATCGTCGAGTCTCCAGAAGTCCATCATCTGTAAGACTCTGGCCCAAACATTAAGGAAGGCAAGCCACAAATCGCTATTTTGTTTCAGTTGTTCTCTGCTCTTCTTTGTACCTCGTTTGCTTACAGATTATACATTGCCGTGTTTTACGCAATTACTGGCAAATAAATAGTGACGTACATAATGTGAAAAAGTACAAGTCACCCCATTTTTTGATAGCTACTGGCTTGACAAAGCAACCCAAATGAGCAAGAAGTCGCACCAGTAGAGGTAGGTAAATACTAGTTACTTTCATTTTATATAGTTATATATAAATCCAGAAATGAAAAGGAACCGTTTTACGCATGACACGCTAAATCAAACAGGGCAGAGTACAAAAATGGGTGCTGTGAAGAAAAGTGAGGCTGAAAAAAAGCATGCTGAAAAAGCACGCTCAAAATAAGCTCCTAATCTTTTCTAACAGAAAAACTTTGGATCTGAAATTCATGCTTTTTTCTCCAAAAGCCAAAATTTGATTCTCTGTACTGATCCCCTGTATCAGTGAACATTCAACTCAGAAATGGCAATAGGACAAAATCTAAACATGCAAACAATGGAGGGAGAATAAGCTGTGGAAAGAAAAATCCCACCTGAGCTCTGGAAAGAAAATCTAGATGCAATTCTTGGACTAAGTTCTCTTGGACTAAGTTCTCCTCTCCTTTCCTAAGTAAGAAGCAGCAACAGAAGGGAAAAAAAATTGCGAGTTCACTATTTATTCCTGCTTTGTTCTGAAAGTGTTGATTTTTTTAAAGAGGAAGATTTGCTGATTCATATGGCATAGAGAGCAGAAATGTCCTCAATTTCCGCAGAGTGAAAACATCAGCAATTTTTCAGCATGAGGGGACAGAAAGCTTGACTAAAAATAGATAAAAGCACATTTGGAATAAGGGGGAGAACAACCTAAAAATATTCCTTGGATGAGCATAACCTATTTGGGTGTTGTAAAACTGCTGCCAGACTATGTAGTCCCGGATTTCCAGGGCTCTTACAAGGTCATCCATTAAGCCTGCTTTCTTTTCAAAATGGCTCATACCAATTGTATTTAGCAGAGTTGTTTAGATGCACACATCTACTTCTAGCTCTTCAGTTCACTTCATCCCTCGATTATAACCCTCCTGTCAAGCGAGTGAAGCATCTGTGGGGATTGAAATTACCGGTCTGGAAATAGAGTCAAACTCTGAGTAAACGTTTGAGTTAAGTTGAGACATGCTGAATGGCATGACCAGTTTTGTAATTCTTTCCTTATACAGTAGGGAAAGTGTAGACTTACATGTGCGTGAGCACCGAGAGACTGGGATCAGTTTTCAGCAGCGAGAGTCGGTAGTATGGGAATACCTGAGCACGGTTACAGCATTTTCTCATATTCCTCCTTTCTTCCATCCATAACACCCATAGGCACCTATGTTTACAATTACAGCTGATCTAGTGTTGCAGAGGAAAACAACTATATTGTTAGTGTTTGATTTTTTCAATACGAAATACATCAATCGTCCAGCACCACCAGAGCTGGCATCACCTCTAATCTCCCACTACTTTACCGTGAGCTACGCAAACCTCCCGAGCCGCACAAAGCTTCAAAATACTCCTAGGATATCCAGAATGATGAAGGACAAGATAAGGTAAGGATTCTGAAAATCCAGATCGGGAAGTCCTAGAAAGCCAGGTGAATTCCTGTGTGGGAGAGGAATGCTGGAACCTCTGAAAATGTCTTTCTGAGGTGGAGGAGCAGGAGCAGTAGGAGCCTTGAAAGCACCTGGTCAGACACTCACGTGCGGAAAGATGCATGTATTACTGGAAGCTCCCAGAAACTAAGGCCAATGTTCCTTGGCTATCTCCCAGAAGGAGGGCTATTACCGTGAACTAGCCCACGCTCAATCACCTGTTAAAGATCATGTAGTGCCCAGCACCTTCCTCGATGTTATTGTCCCAGAAGATGGTAGAATCTCATGCTTCCTAGAAGTCTGTCATATGAGACCAGGCCTGAGAGCACGAAGATTCAAAGTAGTTTTCAGAGGCAGATCATCAAATGTGACGCATTTGTTATCAAAAGGCTGTTGCGTATTAAAATAATTTCTGATTTAAAAAAATAACATTGCATTACAAAAATTGCAGCGACTGCCCTCTCGTCACCCAATGCTTCCACTGGGTGCTGTGTACAAACACTCTAGGAAGCCACAACGCCAGTGAACTGCGATACACAGAGGCAGAACTAGATCATTTGGGAGTAAATCTACCAGATTTCTCCTCATTCATTAATCTCTGTTTATTGGGATAATACAGCATTCTGTTTGGAAAAGGGAAAAAAAAAAAAAGGAACAAACCCGATTGTCCTGTGTCCAAGAGAAGTGGTGGGCTCTAGAAAGGCCTTTTACCATTAAGAAAAGTGAAACTATGTAATTGGTTAACCCCACAGTGTTGTAGCCTGGCACTAAACTGAAAGGAAACAAATGCAGGCATAAAACCCAGTGAAAGCTACTGCTTTCCCTCGGGGCGTTTCTTTTTTTCAAGTATAAAAATGCAGATTTTTTTTACCTAGGAAGGGAAAATGAGGAAAGATGTCCAAATCGTGATAGATACATGCATTTCAGCCCTTCTAGCACTTAATAGTTCCTATCTTACAGTGATAGGACCAATTGCGGAGACACACTTTCAATCTTCACACAGCGCCAAGTAACAAAGAGCTTGAGGTTTTTGCTGGGAGATTGCCAGCTCCTCAGGGGAAGGATTATTTTGCAGAATAGATGGAGCAAGCCACCTTCGCGGCAGTGAGGTGACGTATTCAGAAAGCAAGAGAAACTTTGAGAACTTACAAAGGCTTGCAAGTGATATTGTGAAGCTGCTCTTTTTTTTTTTTTTTTCCCAAAACGTCCAGCCAGAAGGTACTGTACACGTTTCACTGAGCCTCCAAACTCCAGCCCTCCAGCCTCCGTCTTGGTAGTACAGGAAAAAGAAAGTCCCTTCATAAAAGCTAGAGTCCTTACTCAATCTCATGGCAATGTTTTCCCACTTGAAAGTCAGAATGGATTCCGTTCTGCATAGAATATGGTCTGGAGAAAAAGGTCCTTCACAGAGGCTGAACTATATCACTTCTGCTTTTTTTCTGATTTATTGTGGCAGTAGCAGTATCTCAGGAAGTGCAGAGACCAGTCTCGTTTCTTTATCGCCTTAGGCAAAATGTGAAGGAGGAGAGCATTAAAAAAAAAAAAAAAACCCAACCCCCCAAAACATTGCTTTAGGCATTTGCCACCAGCAAACCAGTACTAAAATAGTGGCAACGATGATTAGCCATGGTGAATTTCAGAAAGTTAAACCTAAAAAAACCCGAAACAAAACCCTAAAACCCAAACCCCACAAAACCTGAGCTCTTCTCCGGAGCACGTAAGTCCTAAGAGAACAGTCCTATCAGACAGCATACTGTGGGATTTAAATCTCTACACATCCTAGAGTAAAAAATGAGAAAAAAGCTGAAGCAAGGTGTGAAGAAGTAGGCGACCCCTCTGAGAGGAGTATATGCTGTCACAAGGACAGTAATATGCGTGAGACAGAATTTTATGTCCCCAGGGGCTTTTGAGACTGGGATCAAGTAACGTTCCCCTGGCGGGTTTCTGGGTTGCCGGTATTTTTGCTAAAGGTTTGGGCTCCAAGTTTTATGCCTGAGTCTCCCGACAAACGGAAACATGAAAGGAAGAAAATAGAACTGAAGCAGGGGACGACTGAGGGGATCAAGAACTTTTCAGTGGAAAATTGTCTTCGTGGTGCAATCCTGACTTACGGGAGCTGTAGAGTAATGTTAAGTGAGGTAGAGCTGTAGAGTAATGTTAAGTGGCTAACTGTGATGGCCGAACTCACTTCTGATTGTCAAACGCCAACAAATTTGTCAGTAACAAGAGCAATGCAGCCCGACACTTGCAGTAGCATGACTGTTCTTTTTGTGGGAAGCATGCTTTTCCCTCCTAATCCACAACCTCCAGCCAGACCAGTTTCAATAAAGGGCCGGGGGCTTCTCCTTCAGTGACCCAGTGCTATTCACTTGTAACCCCCAACAGCTTTTTATGGTCTTGCTGGGTATATGTCTATAAACATCAAAGCACGTATAACCTTTAAAAACAGATCGCACTTATATTTAGCTCTCAGAAGTATTAGGAGTCTTGGAGTGGTTGGTAGGGTACTCTCCTGCAACTAGTAGGTAAACTCAGTAGAGCAGGTCAAGAGATTGCTACCCGTATGTGCAGTCCCAAAGCTGAAGGGAGGCGTTCCAAAGCACATACACAAACAGCAAGGCAGCTATAGTTTGGATTTTGATTGCTCATCATAGATACACGTTCCTGGCACACGCTTTTCCCCAAATTCTATGTTGTCTCCAGGTCACTTACACACTGCTCTGTGGAAATCCTGAAAGCGGAAGATGGACGGGTCAAAATCCAGCCACAGATCTGCTTTTTGGAGCCTGCTTAGCTGCCAATTTGGCTTCCACTGACAAAAGAATTTCTAGAACTGTGTCATTTCATGACAAACCGGTACTATAAGGGGTTCTTACCAGTGGCAAACTTCCTGATACCTCATTTTAATTGTGGCATCTGTTAAGGATTTTCTTTTTAAAAAAAATCAGAACATCTCTGGATGCTGTTGGATAGACATTTTCAAGATTCAACTGGTACGAATATTTACTGAAAATGTTAATAATCGCCAGGGAGGAGTAATGAAAACATATCTTTCTTCACTTGTAACTCAAAACGTCATCTTGTTACGCATTCCGAGATTGGAAATTATCAAATGGTCCATACATTTTATTTATAATGAATTACTCTAAAACCAATTTAGAATTCTTTCACTTCTTTCGACTGTGTCGTACGTAAAGCAAATTTCAACTATAATTATTAGATGCTTAAATGTGTAGAATGAGTAGCACAAAGGAAAAAGCATATGAGCTTGCCAAAAGCTACCAAGCCCTGCTATTTTAAAACAATTATGTCTGCAGAAAATAGCACATAGGACCACGTGTAGGACTATTCGTGGGCAAAAGCTGAAAGCTACCGTGAGTCTAACCCTTTGATGGGGTTTTATGGGGATAGATGGCTTGGAGGAAGATAAAAGAGAGAGGGTGGTGGAGAAAGTCTGGTATTTGAAAAGATGAAAGTATACCGGGTCTAAAATGTTTAGAAATACGATGCCACTTTTTCCTGACTTGAACTTTAGGCAGCATATTGACATTAAATCAATTTGGTAATATGAAAGGCCTTCACTTAAGAAAAGATCTGAGAAATCTAAACTGAGACTGAAGTCTCTCTAGGCCCAATCTTGCTTTATTCTCAATAGCAGCAGTGTCAGAAAGACAACCAAGATCAAAATCCCAGGAGGCAGTCATTTTTTTTCCTTTGAAAATTTCTAAGCTTATGAAGACATAGTCTGGGCTTCTGCCTTTGGAATATTAACTAAGCTTTCTTTAGGAGGAAGGCACAGAGCGAGTGTGCCACAAAACAGGAATGAGCTGTTTAGTCACAGAATTTGTTTGCAGTCGCGGTGATGTGTGAACTTCAGGCAACTTACCAGCTTCGGTCAAACGGAGAGGGAGGGCAAGTACGACGTTCTCAGCCTCACAGCAAACATCGGACAGGTAGAAATAGTTTACGGATAACAGCTAATAGAGTACGCTCAGTTCTCTTATTTCATCTCCCTCCCGGTGTTATAAATCCACACCGGCATGAATATCGTATTTTATTTGCTAAGACCCTGGGGAGGGGAAAGAAATAAAAATTAGTATTTGAAGAAAAGAATCGATTTGAGATCTGCATTAAATGCTTCATATTCACTATGTGATGGATATACTGCCTCCTCCTTGCCACTTAAAAGTTATTTAATGGTCCAGCTGAAATGAGTTCCATAATGAAGGGAATACATGAAAACAAATACTGCAAAGAGCCATTGCGCTATCTATCTGACTTACGGGACTAAATGTATTAAAGGGAAATAAATACGAGCAGGAGGATGTTACTGAAATATTGACAGTAGGAGTGAGAAGTAAAGCAAGACTATCAATAGGTTCTTAAGAAAGCAATGACAGCAGGACAGGCGGCAGGACAGGCGGCAGGACAGGCTCTTCATGTTGAGGGGTTTTTTTTTGCCAGCAGGAGTTTTACATACTTAAAGGATTTCGAACATCTGAACTGCTGATCATTCATGCCTTATAAAAGCAAGCTCAAATATGAGCTCAGTTCATTGAATTGGAAACAAGGAAAGGTCTGCTAGAATTTTTCATATATATTCCTAGAGAAACTGCAGGTTTATTTTTTCCAGGACGCTTTTTCACCGTCACAGGTAAGGTCCAGTTCCACACGACCTTCATCCACGTTACTGGAGTTACTGTAGCCATACAAGTTGAGAGATCTCAAAAAAAGAGAAAGAAACGAAAACGATGAGACATCTGGAGGGGAAAAAAATCTAACTGCAAGACAAATTAGGTCTTCACTCATGTTTCCTACAGGTAACATGTTAAATTCCCTGGGAAGTATCCAGGAAAATGCAATTATCTTAAAAAGCATTCATAAAATAAAATACCGAGTCTCCCGGTCAGAAAAAATGATNGCTTTTTCACCGTCACAGGTAAGGTCCAGTTCCACACGACCTTCATCCACGTTACTGGAGTTACTGTAGCCATACAAGTTGAGAGATCTCAAAAAAAAGAGAAAGAAATGAAAACGATGAGACATCTGGAGGGGAAAAAAAATCTAATTGCAAGACAAATCAGGTCTTCACTTATGTTTCCTACAGGTAACATGTTAAATTCCCTGGGAAGTATCCAGGAAAATGCAATTATCTTAAAAAGCATTCATAAAATAAAACACTGAGTCTCCCGGTCAGAAAAAATGATTATAAAATGCAAAATAAAGAATGAAAATGTATTAAATAATTAAATAACCAAATAATTTTCAACTTTCTTTCCCTTCAGTAAGAGAAGCTCGAGGAAAAAAATGACAGAATGGTGACAAACTACCCTAAACCTCAATGGTGAAAATAAAACAAGGGGGAGCTACCGCCTTGCCGGGTAGCTCTACGTGGGATGATCCAGGGGCATTCCCGGGAGCGGATGATCCCAGGAGCACACATCCACCTGGTACCCAAATGCTGCTGAATGTCCCTGTCACGTCACGTGGCAGGGAAGGAGGCTCAGCCCTGACTTGTGTTCTAGTCCACGGTGATGGGAAGAACAGCAGCAACTAAGATAAATACAGATTATACATGGTTATCAAGGGAATTAGTAGCGATTTACCACTTACTGTAAGGATTGATACCTTCAATAAAGCTGAAAAGAGACAACTTGAGTATGAATCACATACATCCCTGATCTGCAACGTTGTGACACTATTTCCATTGCTTTTCATTCCACTGAGTTTGTCAACAATATTTGCTTCGATTCTTTCCCCGCTACTGGTTTCTTTCGATAATGTCGACGTATCTTTTGCCTGAGTACTGTCTGTCTGTCTGTCTGTCTCCTACCTGTCGCACGGTGCTCCAATATCGAGAATACTACTCTGCACTTACGAAGTCTATTTTTCTCGTATATCTTTAAGTGCTTTACAGACATTACAAAGACTACTATAAACACTAGATCTCTAAGATGCTGTATGAGGCAGAGAATCATTGTTATTTCAATTATCCCACATATTTATCTTATACTTGTGCAGTTTTCGCGGCAAATCTGTAACATATGAACGCTAGAAAGTAAAGATGCAAACCACTAGTCCTAAACTTCTCTTCAATAAAATATAAGTTCTATATTATTGTTAATAATAATATTGTTGCTATTTCTACTATACTTTCAAGCAAATTTATGCAATGGAGAACACGAAGCGAATTAATGCGTGAACACTAGCTTGATTCTGGAATGAGAGCTGTCCTTGAGCCACTGCCCTGTATTGATTTTTAACATGTTACACGGCTGCATGGTTTTGTACAGCTCATTTGTTTGGCTGGCTTACTGCTAACAAACATCAAGCAGGCTACTTACATACACATTCTGTCATACTACGTTTCCATTTAAAGACAGCAGTAGAAAGATAGGAGCGGTACTGAGAAAAAGAGAACTTAAGTTTGATCACTGTATTACGAAATCGATATGGCTATCTAATCTTTCACGCCTAAGATGAAAACCACACAGAACGATTTTCAATCGTTAAAATGGTGGCAGTGAAAGACTATGAAATAGCACCTGCTTATCGCAGGACTTCTCTCCTGCCTTTTCGTTTCTTTGTGTTCTTTCTCTTTTCTACACTCAAAACAGTTCGCTTTATTCAGTTTAATCCTACCTACCTGCAGCGCTGTGGAAGCTGCCAGTAAGCAATGCATCTGCTAAAGAACATAGTTACGTATCGGAAGGTTTGACTTCAGGACTGACACCTGACACACCGATACTTCGAAAAGAGCAGGACCTGCCAGAAAGCGTGGATCAACCTTCGGAACCGAAGCCGTGCTGTAAGCTTCCGCCCCGAGCAGGCACATAGCCCCCTCTGCATCCTAAAAATCGAAGTCTTATATTTATCACTTGTTACCCTGTCTGAAAATTGTGAGTCTTCTCCCCGTTCTGCGAAGGAAACAGGAGCCAAAAAGATTTCACGTGACCTTACCACATATTGTGAGAGTGGAAAGTCCTGACATTTGGTGAATGTAACGTGTGCCAGCTCATGACAGTTAGAGCTACTTGAATATCAGCCTTAACTCCCTTACTCAGCTTGAAATCAATTAAATTCATTAACTTCAGAACATTAATTTGAAATTTACTGCAGCCTTCCTGTGACATGAGCGAAGCCTGGATTCCTCCTCACTGGGTAATATTCCCAGTGGTAACAGCGCTGGGTTTCTGGGATGCCTTGCGCCCTGTCCGATTCGCTGTGCTTTGGAGTCCTTTGATGTTTCGCTCCTTTTCACTCTCGAACCCGAATGCTGAAAGGTCCTGATCCTGCAATACCTAAACCTTCGGCTTTTAAGGGGTTTAAAGGACTCGGGGCTTAAGGAAGATTTGAAAACGCCTGCAGGCGGGACACAGAGCAGGTCACCGGCTGAAGCAGGGCCAGGCTGCGGCGTGAACGCACCTTGGCGCGGCGGCCGACGTCTGCGCTTCTCCACCCGTCCGCCCGGGCTGGATAACAAGTACAAAGCTTTGTCAAGGCAGCACGACCTTCCGTGGCTACTACATTCCAAGTAGCAATATATGCAGCAACTGGTAAAAGCGTGGACACTGAGAACCTTTTTAATCAAAAAGCCATGCTGCATAACCACAAACGAGCGTCTCGGGACTGTTTGCTAACAGCTGCTTTTACTTTTTGTAATGTTGTTGGTTTTCCTTCCTGCTATTAGCCACCACTTTTTTTTTTTCTTCTTCTTTGTCTGCCTCCTGAGACAAGTAAAGACAGTGGAACCCACGTCACGTTAAAAAAAACAGTAATTCTTAGTCAGACTAGGTGAGTCCATTTCTTTGTGTCTTACTGTTACGCTTTCTTAGGACATTATTTATGCGTATGAAAAGAATACAGGGACACACATTTGGAGATTACCGTAATAAAATTTCAGTCCATTCCAGAAAATCTGCGTTTTGGTTTCTCCTCTACAGGCAGACAGATGGGCATAGGACATCTGTCAAAAGGGCATGGCAAAGCTTAACGGGTTAATGTTTTTGTAGTGCATGAAAGAAGAGTTATGTTTNCAGTCCATTCCAGAAAATCTGCGTTTTGGTTTCTCCTCTACAGGCAGACAGATGGGCATAGGACATCTGTCAAAAGGGCATGGCAAAGCTTAACGGGTTAATGTTTTTGTAGTGCACGAAAGAAGAGTTATGTTTTGTCATAATCTTATGAGGAAATCAAATGCTATCATGATTTTTAATGCTTTCATCTCAGAGAGTTAGAACGGCAGTTTCCAAACTTGAGAAGTTTTGGCAACAGTGTTTTGTATGTGTTCTGTGACTATTACATTAGCAGCCTAAGGACTAGAGACTGGAATACCCGCTGTCTCTTTTCCTTTCGTAACTATTGAGCAGGTTTAGTCAGCACCGTCTGTGCCGATGCACTACGAGTGCTTCGTGACGACTGCTGAAGCGTCGCCATCGGGTGCTGGATATACTTCTCAAAAGGCAGCGACACGCACGGTTTCTAATCTGGTGGGTCAACATGTCGTTACAGCAGCCTCTGGCTTACGTACGTGGAGGATCATACAGACAGCTATTTAAATATCTATTCTTGTTTTTACTGACGGGAGGCATCAACAGGCTCAGCCCCCCGGACGTAGCCGAAATGTTCTTTGAGATGAAAAATTGCACTGGTCGCCTTTAAGCTTCTGCCTGTCATCTCACCCCGAAGATTTACCGGTTCCTATCTAGCCTTGATTCAGTTTGCACCTGGTTCGCAGCATGCCTACGATTCTGCACAGTATAGCCTAAGTTTTTATAGCTCCGAAGGACTTAGGGATCATCAGTATGCACGGTGTTCCTGTTTGTATCTTCTTTTATCTGACGACTGTCTATAATGCTATCTCGAAGGAGATGCCATCACAGGGCACTATTGTGATCAGGAGACATCTAGTGATACCCTGTTGTCAGTTAAGACAGCCTTGAAATACCGTTGAGCACTGCAGCTCTGCAGCCCTGCACCACGCAACAAAGAATCTCACCGTCAGGTCATAGCCCGGACGGGGATCACAGCCATCGCGTTTATAAATCCAGAAGAGAAGTTCCGGTATGATTTGTGTTCTTGTGTTTGTAAAACAGCATAATTAACACCGGAAGTATACTTTTGGCCAATTTCTATAAAATGTTTTAATGGTTTGAGATCTGTCTCTACTTTATCCTCAAAAACTGCACCATGATCTAGTTACAGGCACATCGATTTGTTTTAGAGACAGGGCAATTATTAACGAAATCCAATAATGATTCACTTGAGCATTTGTTGTGTGAAAATGATTGCGTAAAGATGGTAAATTGTAGTTGTTTGTACTTGTATTGTGGAGACATTTGATGGGGAAAAAGCTTGTAGCCGTAAGCCCAAACGTACACCTAGATGAAAAATATTTTCATAAAAATTCATAGAATTTTTAATAACAATATTTGGTATTTTGACTGCAGCTGTTTAGAGGAGTCACGTGACACTTTGTGCAAACGCATGTATGCCCTTCTTAAAATTCTTCAGAATAGCAACATTTTTAAAGGTCTTTATGGGAAATGGTTCATTTCAAATAATTACTGTATTTTTCCAGAAGTGTACCTACGTAGCCTAACAGGAGATATGTACAGATACATTAAAAAAATCACAAAATTTCAGCAAGGCCAGGGCACAGTACTAGCAAGCTGTTGGCACTATTTATTAGTGTCTTCCCTGTTTAGCTTTGCTGGGTGTGAAATGGTGCTCTTCAGGCTGAGGGGACAAAGCATCCCGAACACGCAGCAGGAACAGGACTACCACAAGTTTTCCTCACTTTCGCTGTTAATGCGCTTATATTTTTATTCAATGTTATCGGAAATTTGTATCCAGCTAACGGTATAAGCCTTCACAGCACAACCAGCGGCAAGAAGCACTTGCCCTTAGGTTCATGCTATTAAAAAACCATTCTCATGCACAGCAACACCACTCTCATGTTGCTACACCTACTAGACTAGAAGAGTAAAACAGTACTAACTATAACTTAAAGCCACAGCAGACCGAGAGACAACTTTTGCCAAGCGCAGATACAGTCTGTGCCACGTGGGCTTAGTGCAAATAGCACTGGCCCTATTTTATTGGTCGCTGTAGACGTATTCTCAGGTATACATACCACACGATTAATCATCCCATACGTAAAGGCAGTTCCTCGCGGACTAAATTTTTGTTGCTCTGCATAGTACAGAACTAGGAAACAGACTCTTCATACGATAGCTACCATCTCAGGAACAAAGCATGCGTGCTTCGTCTGGTTTCTGGTATGATCTTCCAAAAAATCACTTACTTTCTTACGAAAAATACAGAAAAATAAGGGAAATTAATATATACAGTCAATTTTACATCTCAGACAAATAGGTTTCTTCCAGGACAGCCCTGAGGTACATGTTGCAGGGAGTCATTATGAAAACTATTTAGTTTTTTCCAAAAAAGTT
>VZSC01007402.1:55765-69892 GCA_013398225.1 Steatornis caripensis | reverse complement strand
TTTCACATGATTGTGAAGATGACCCTTGAAAGACAAATAAAGGGACATGAAAAAAGAAAAAGCATCTTCATGCACACCCTGTGATGGTGCAGGAGGTGTTAAAGAGCAGGACTGCATCCTTCTGTTTTTGNAAAACACCCCGGACTAGGTGAAATAGCATCTTACAAGATTAATCAAAGAAGAGAATTTCACATGATTGTGAAGATGACCCTTGAAAGACAAATAAAGGGACATGAAAAAAGAAAAAGCATCTTCATGCACACCCTGTGATGGTGCAGGAGGTGTTAAAGAGCAGGACTGCATCCTTCTGTTTTTGGGGTGGTGATGGAGGATGGCAAAGAAGAGGAATGAGAAGGAAAAAAACAGACATTAAACTGTTGGTTTTTTTAAAAGGCTACTGGAAAGTTTTTATAAAGTAGCATCCATTTTTAGTAAAGCCTCCCTAAAAGTGTGCCAAAGAACATGTGAACAGGTGGATGAACCACCCTGTGTAACCCTTCCCTAGTCTGTAACAGATCCGGATCAGCATCAGTCACACTCCTCACACCAAGGATCTGGGATTTAGCAGCGATGCTGGCTTCATTTGTATGACCCAGGTTAGCACACCTTGTATTTTCTGTTCTGCTCTCTTCCCCCAACCGCAGACCCTCCGGTTTAAGTCATTCTCCATCACCATCTTCATGCCCAGAGATTCCCACCCAACACAGACCACACTCCCCAGAGACACTTGTTACAAATTGAGTCGTTGTCCAGCAACACCACAAGAAAAAGGAATAAAAATATGGACAGATATTAGTGTGACAAGAGTCAACAAACATCCACAGCCCCATTTATTTGCCAGAGTTCCTTTGAATACACACAGACTCCACCACCTCCAGCATCTTATTTCACCCGTAAGAGTTTGCAGCCCAACCCAATGCTATTTAAAGTTTTCTTTGAAGCCCCTGTGTAAGCACAAACCTGTTCTCTCTCTCTCTCTCTCTCTCTCAAACCACCCCAGATAACTAAAACCATACGGACATACATTAATAAACAAAGCTTTGTATTTAACACTTTGGTGTTACTTGGAAGAAGAACTGCTGTTCCTAATAGCTGCAGTGGTTAAGAACTTGTAATGCTGGCTTCATCTCAGTAAACAGATACACAGCTCAGATTGCACACATGTCAAGTATTAACTGTTTCTCATGGCAAGGGATGTCCGAATGGGTTCTGGCAGCAGTGAGCACAGCTGCTTTTCTCCTCCGGTACAACAAGCCTTCCCTATTAGCAGCCCAGGTGTTGATGTAGTGTGTTTCTTGGTAGGGGTACGGGCTTTTGCAGTGAGCTTAAGAGTGGGGCGTAGAGAAGGAACAGCAATTCAAGCAGTCAAGTGCAAAGAAAAATCCCACAAAATATCTATCATTTATCCCAGAGAGTCAAAAACAGGTTTCACTTCATTTCCCTCTACCAGCCACAGATACTTGCTACAAGTTTCTTTCTTCTATACTCCGAAAAGAAGGATTAACCCTCTTCCACATACAAGGATTCAGAGAGTTGTCCGTAGCCTAGAGGAAACCGCAGGGTGCCTCTGTAGGACTACCTTGTGTCACATGGGAATCTATCCAGTTGGCTTAATTTAACATGAGAGTATAAAAATAAGGCATAGACTTGACCCGGGTCCAAATGCACTCTTCTGAAAGCACTTGCGGCTCTGACACCCAGTCCTCCAGCTGCTGGTGTCCTGAAAGGCACCGTGCCTTTTCTTAAGATGAGGCGCCTGCAGAAGCTAAGGTCTCTTGCATATGCCCCACATGGCCTCAGTCTTAACTTAGGCCAGTGTCCCTCTTGTATACAAACACAGATGGGACCCAGAAATGAACTGTTCATCCATTCCTCAAATAGTTGAAGCTAAGAGGCATTTGCAGAGCACGCCTACCACACAGCAAAAGAGGTATGTGACAGCACCTGCTTTCCTCTTAGGTGACACCTAGAAGAGGTGTTGCCCATCTCCCCTCCCAGGACAGCAATACTTAGGCCAAAGGACTTAATGAAGACGGGAGATTCATTCCAAATTCCCATCCCCACCTGCAATAGTAATTGGAGCCTTTACCAAAGCCTCCAGAGTACTACACTCATAGCTAAGGGAAGGGTGAGGAGCACACCCTCCTGCGTCCTCGTGCCTCCAAGACAGGAGATTCTTCCGTTCTCAGATAAGCGAATACCAAGAGGAAGCCTAGGAGCCTGCCCGACAGGACAGTGGAGCTGTCAGCCACAGGTCTCCCTCCTAGGCAGTTCACGCACCCAAAGATGGAGCAACCAGCCTTCCCCATCAATACGCTGTTCTTGGGTCCTTGCTCCGACTAACACAGCTCACTGCTGGCAGCACACCTAACAACAGGTTATAGGCTGCACTTTCCATCTTTATAGGAACATCCCCAGATGCCTGAGTTTACCACCCGCTGCCTGACGTGGGTCTGAGACAGCCTAAGCTGACAGTCCTTAAGGTCTGAAAAGGAGACTCCGAAGAGAGTTTTCTATTTAAAGACCGAGTGATCACTGCTACTTGACACCAATGGGCTCAGAAGCTCTCCGCAGCCTAGAAGAATTTATAGCTCAAACTTGCTTTGGATAACTTTAGTCCAGTTCGGGCATCTGCCATGCGTCCGAGGACCAGCAGATTATCAGCAGCAGCTTTCCTCTTGCTTTTTTCAGACCGAAGTTACAGAAAAATTCCCATATGTTCCCTGGAACGGTGCCACAAGAACTTCAAATTAACAAGGCCCTTACAATACAAGTAACTCCCAAATACTGCCCGAGGTTCTCCCCCCTCACCCACCCCCATCCGCCTGTGCTGGAAGTTCCTGGAGATCACAGGCTTCGGTTAGGCCCAACGGCCACAATGACTTTTTTAAATTCATTAATGTCAATGACAGATGTTACACCAGCTATTACAACTTGGGCAAAAACAGAGTTAGAAGCCCAGAGGGCAGTGGGGACCAGCGCTACATCCCCAGAAGCACGTGCAAAAAACCACCACACAAGGGAGAACGTAACCTGAAGAGGCAGGAGCACAGATGGGCTATAAACAGCCATTCCAGGTCGTTCCTACCGGTTCCTTTCACCCTATATCCCGTGGCTTCATACAAGTGGTTGTGTATTTTCTCTACTTCTACTATGAATTTTATATACGCACAAGCAACATTAAGTACATGCAAAACCACCCATGACAGTCGTGACTGCACTGTTTGCCAACGGACAAGGTACTCTCATACTCCATTAGTAATCGGAAGGCAATATGAGTCTTATTGTGACCGAGAGAAAAGCAAGTCCATTTCATTAGCGCAACACTTGCTTCATTATCTACAACAATCTTCAAAACAAACACTGATAATGGAAGAGCAACAAAACAAGTTCAAATGCACATAGCCACGGCAATTTTTCTTCATCAGTAAAGCCTGGAACAAAACAAACCTATTTGGAATCAGGTTTACAAGACCCAGATTTTTATCACGCGTTTCAGCAGAGCTGCGCNAACACTGATAATGGAAGAGCAACAAAACAAGTTCAAATGCACATAGCCACGGCAATTTTTCTTCATCAGTAAAGCCTAGAACAAAACAAACCTATTTGGAATCAGGTTTACAAGACCCAGATTTTTATCATGCGTTTCAGCAGAGCTGCGCAGGCCTGCAGCAATGAGATACATCCGCTGGAAATTTTGTGATCCCCCCCCCGCCACCGCCTTCTACGCTGTTCTATTTTAACAGACAAAATCGATTCTGCTCAGTCAACAACCACAGCTGTATTAGCTCCAGTGAGTACAATGGGTCACCCAAAATGTTGCTTTAACTGAAAGAATCCAGACAGCATCAGGAAAAGCACTGTTAAAAAGCTGCTTATTGTACAAACATCTGGAATAAACACCCTAATTTTAATCCCACAAGCACACGCCAGAGAAACATCCATTTCAGAAGCAGACACAGGCAATGCCTGTTTTATACTGCTTTTGTAAAATAAATACTCAGTTATCCATATATGAAGCGACCGACTGCCATTTGTTCTTTTTAACAAAACCTTATTTTATAGAATATAAACAATTTTTATTATTTAGCTAAAGAAAAAGCCTTCCTCCATCTGTTCAGTCTTACCGGGTTTTAGACCGTTTTAAGCACTTGAAACACACTGATAATGGCATTTGGACAAGCCCTGCTGATACAGGAATAGATGGAACACAACATCACCGTGCGCGTTACAGAACCACAGTTTATTACAGCCCATACTTTGCTAAATAGTTAACGGAAAAGATAAGAGAGTTCCCCAGAAGGATAAACGTAGCTGAGGGGGGGGGGGGGGAGGGAGGTCAGCCATCATCCGTACAGATTTCCATTCAAATTCTCTGAGTTAAGAGGAAATAAAAAGCCTTTTAAGCAGTTTTCAGGAGAGCTGGACTACAGCAGGACTTTCAGAATTTGAGAAAGGCGAATTGGGAGCTTTAGCAACCAACTACAGCACCGATTTCCCCCCTCCCAATAAAAAGCATTGCAAAAAAAAAAACCCCAGTGCGCAACAGAACAGTGCCCATTTCCTTTCAGGTTTTCATTTTCCTAGAAAAAGCTAGGAATGAAAGCAGTTAAGTTCACTTACCTAACCAAAAATACCAAAGTTAATTGGAATTTTAATGTGAAAGTGCTGCAGAGATTCGCAATAGGATCAAATACTACTTACAGCGTGTCTAATTTTCCTTTGAGAAGTCAGGAATGAAGAGCAGATTGAATTCCCAAAAAATGGCCACATAAGAACAAACCCCACAAATGTCATTTGAGCCTGCATTCTCCTATCTGTTTTCCTCAGAGTTCATGAATAAGTGTTTTGTATCCCTCTGCAGCAAACAGCCGAAGAACAGATGGTATTAGGTCTTAAGTTACCCCTTCCTTGATAGTTTAAGCAATATGTATACTCCCATAATATGGCATTTCATTTGACCCGTTACTCCCACTGCATATTTAACCACCGTACTAATACGGACATCATGCTGTATTAACACAGGACAGCAAAATTACTTGCCAGTAAATCAGTTATGAAAATCTGACTGCGCGCACTCTGACGTTACAAATTAAAATGCACGTGGCACTTATATGGAAGATTCCGGAGAAGGAGGGAAGAAATCCCATAAGCTCCAGAAATTCACTTACTTGGAATAATGCTGTAGCCGCAACGCGGTTAGACAGGCTATGGCATGTTTAGTAGAGTAATCATTTTCTTAAAAACCTTGTTGGGATGATGATGAATTGAACACTCATGTACGCACGACCCTTCAGCCTGAGATTGAGCATCCTCCAAAAATACAATTCAAGATGAGCGCAATTACATGACTTTACTTATTTTTTTAGTGTCAGGGACTGAGTAGAAGGGATCTCATCACACACCACTTAACCATACGTATTTGGAGTAAGTCAAGTCACTGCCCACAAACAAAACAGTCACTCTAGAAAGTTTTTGGTACACATTTACTGCTGGCAGATTTAGAACTCGGTCTAAGTTCATCAATCCCTACGGATGACTGGCTGGCAACTAAGATGCTCCCCAAGGCTTAGAGGTGTCCTGTGACAGCCTGTCCCCAACACAGGCTATCACAGGAAACGCAGGACTTGTGATCCCGTCCGTGCGCCAAATTCTCAGTGTCTTTTGTGTGGGTACGATCATCTGCAAGGAGGAAGTCAGAACAGCCCAGAAGCTACGCAGCACCTAAGTTAGTTCAGAAGGCACAAAATTCCCAACAAGCAAGCTGTTTTGGATAACATCACGCCAAAAGGAGGCACGGACTTTATTTCTCTGGAGGACAAAGAGATTTTATTCAGGGATATGGAAAGCTGCTTATGGTTTGAGTATTAGTCCATTCCAGAGCAAGGGACCAATCTAATGCACAAAACTGGCTCTATTCTGTGGAAACTGGATTTAGAAAGATCTACGAGTAGTCTTTGGGAAGAAAAGAGAGGTCTAGAGAATGAGGGGGCACAGCTTTTTTTTTTTTTACATACCAAACAGCTCACACTTTTTACCAGCTGACCAAAGCCTTTTTTCTTCTTTGCTCCACAGAAATGAGACGGAGGCAAAGCGAAGCTAAGACTCCTTTCTTTCTCTAAAGAAAAGCCATCACACCAGATACAGCAGAGATTTGAAAGCATTTACCATCTCGCGGTTTTAACGACTGGTCCAGACTCCACCGCAGAAGAGGCTGCAGCCAACATCTTGTTGCAGAGAATATAATTGTAAAACTCACTCCTGGCAGAAAGGCAGGTTTCTCGCCTCAGAGCAGGCAGAAGGGCAGTTGGAAAATCGTGAGTTGGTTCCTCCATTTCAGAGCTACATAGGAAGAGCGAGACGCTGGCCGAAGGTTGTTTCTGGCTGACTTCAACTCCACAGAAAAAACCCCCACATCCTCCCTCCTCGCCAAGCCAGGTTTCAGGCACACCGAAACCCACACTGCAACAGCACCTGTGTTTTCTCGTTAGCCAGTATGACTTCAGGGAAATCATGCATTTCCAGATGTAACTGCAATCCCATGCTGTACAAACTTAAACGAGAGGAAACCCAGCTCTGCTTCTGCACGACCACTTCAGGTGCTCTCCACACATTACTTGCATCAACCCTGCTATTTCAGGGCAACAAAGATGTCTCTCCCAACACAAGTGCCAAGCATCATACATCTCACACGACGTGCCTTTGGCTGCCTTTCTCTTATGCCTACAGGCTGTCCGGGTATCGTGCATCAGCGCTTAACCTTGGATTTATGTTTTCTGGCCTGTCTGACCTATTGCAGAACCTGCTGAACATGCAGGTAAGCCTCCTGCTGCCAGCAATCGACAGCTACGTCGTGACAAGCCCCAAAAACAAGCTTCCCCTAGTTCTAGCAAGCTCTCAGCACTCAAACCCAAACCTACCACTCCAGCAGGCCTCCTGAAGTGTGGGAGATTTATCACTACCTCCCTCCTCAGCAATCCCTTCACGCCTGATCCGTGCAGTATGGCCTCCACCCTCCAGCCATCACTCTTCCCAATGTCCACAGCACCTCCGATCTCAGGGCACGCAAAAATCCTGGCAACTCTCGTAATCAACGGCTGAATTGCTGTTGCTGCCCTTCTTTTAGCACATCATTACCAGCACCACTGAGCTTTCTTCAGACCACCCATGTAAGCGTGTTACACACACAAGTCCAACTGCATATCAAGCGCAAACATTACTAAGATGACAGCTTGCAACATCAACATTTTTCCCCCCCTCCTGTCAGCTGTGGACAAGAGATGTCCAAAGGGACCAGAAATATCCTTTACATCAAGTTCTGCTTTTATCTTAAGTAATTTCCTCTTATGGCAACTGGACCCCACACATCTAGCGTGGACTTTAACAAGGATGGAAAGAGTGTACAACCAACCTTTAGGCAAAACGTACTCAAAAGCAGAAGAAAGGAGCCGCCTTTGACTCAAAGGCAGAATCTGCAGTCTGACCCAGCTCTATTCCATTTACCGAATTTGAGAAGCAGTCTATTAATAGGTCACTACCGTATCCTTATCCTGCTTCTCCGTGTCAGGGCGACAGCTATACTAACAGCCACCAGTGATACAGGCACATGTTTTCATATTGACGCTGAAAAGCGGAGCTAAACCAATTGTTTAAATTTCAACAGAAGTCACTATCTCAAAAATTAACTCAAAACAGACAAAATTAGTCTGAGTTAATTTAATGTGAGCACACGGCAATGTCAGATTCCAGCTTTCAGACAGTCTCCCTCCTTTCTTCTCCCAAGCAGATTTTTCTAAATTATGCTGTACATTTACACTACAAAGTTTACCCGGTCAATAAATTAAGAGCAGAGATAGTAACCAGCGACACCAGACGAACGCTGTCAGCCAACAAGGACACCAACAAAAGCCCAAGTACCACACCAGTGAAAATCCTGAAGACATTATCTTTTTCAGAAGGAAATCCCCTGGATTCTCGATAGAGAAGCACAGGACATCCTACTCCTTCCGCACAATTTAACTCCGTGTATGAATTTAATTTTGCCAGAAGTGACTCGCCAGCTAAAGCGAAGCAAACTTGCTTCAACATCGCCTGTTTTACAGGCTCGCACTTTTAGCTGTGCAGGTGTATCTGCTCACACACAAACACCTGAGCCAGGGACCCTTGGTACCGCTCTGAACAGCTATCACAGATCTTCCAGGCGGACGTAAGATGGAAAACGCCACTTAAAAATTTAATAAAATAGTGACATAGGCATCACAGCCTTCTCTCATACATGAGATAACACGCTTAGAAGTAAACTGCATGCTTTTCCTCCCTTCCTCCACTCAAACTAGAAGTTTTGCTTCAAGCAAAGATGATCATCCGTAGAAACAAAAATTGGCGAGTTCATGTAGGTCTAATATTAATGATTTTAAATGCCCTCTTTATTCACCTCACATTAAAGCAAAGCCTGGTCTCATCTTGCACTCCTGGAATATTCACACCGTATTCAAAGCAGTCAGCTGTCAGCCAATCTGGACGGGCGCCTCGTTTAAGGAATAAAAACCGAGATCAAGAAAATACATTATCTGTTCTCACATATTAACACTGGATATGAATCAAACCTAAGAAACGTTCAGAAAGGCATCCACATTCAGAACTTGACTTTTGGTTACGATCTGTGCCCTCCAAAAACCTGAAATTCCTGAGTACCTGAGTGACTCCGCACGTACAATGTACTTCCACGTTTTTTTTTCCTCCGGTTCAGGCAGTTTGAAGAGACTGGCAATGGCATAAAAAGTGCTATAAATCTATGAAATAAAACACTTGTAAAGAGAATTAAGTCTTCCCCCCACAGAACTATACAACCAGAAGCTTGGCAGAAAAGCTGCAGGTGCGGGGGGCAAGGAACGGCCCCCTCAGCACAGCGTGTCTGTCCGCGGACGGTTGACCATTGCAGCCCCCTTGGTTTGGGGGACATTTGGGAAACGCAGAGCTATTCTTGTACCCTCGATTTCCAATTTCAGCTACAGGGGCAGAGAAGGAGAAGCGACCTCTGCGCATCCTTTACTCTTGTGTAGCTCCCCAGACGCTTCANGCGGACGGTTGACCATTGCAGCCCCCTTGGTTTGGGGGACATTTGGGAAACGCAGAGCTATTCTCGTACCCTCGATTTCCAATTTCAGCTACAGGGGCAGAGAAGGAGAAGCGGCCTCTGCGCATCCTTCACTCTTGTGTAGCTCCCCAAACGCTTCGCTCATCCGATACCTGGACTGAGCTCTGTCCCAGGGAGCATCAAGGACCCTCGTGCGTTCTCACACAGAGCACCTGGAGGCCGAGTGTCCTGAAGAAACCCATGTCCACCTAAGGACTGGTACGCAGAGGGGAGAACAAGTCTTGGGCAACCAGCGNACTCTTGTGTAGCTCCCCAGACGCTTCACTCATCCGATACCTGGACTGAGCTCTGTCCCAGGGAGCATCAAGGACCCTCGTGCATTCTCACACAGAGCACCTGGAGGCCGAGTGTCCTGAAGAAACCCATGTCCACCTAAGGACTGGTACGCAGAGGGGAGAACAAGTCTTGGGCAACCAGCGGGAAAAGCCCACCTTCCCTGTGGTGTTCACCAACAGGCGTTTCTCACCCCCCCACCGCAGGTACGGCAACAGCAGGGTGAGACAGTCTGTCCTTTCCACATTTCCAACAACGAAAACCAGACTGAAATGCAATCAAACAGGAGCTCCGTATTCACAGTCCAAGCGAGAACCATAACGTACAATGAGGTCTTGCCATTTGAGGTAGCATGAGGTTTGACTCTTCTGCAGTTTCCCCCCATGTGTTCCCAAAAGGAAAGAAGATGGGGATTTTGAAACCATTCATCTAACTAAAAAGATTACTTGGCTTGCCAGCAGTAGGTTGGCAAAAGCCTATACTCCTTATTCATGACCTAACATTTTACTTAGGGGTGCAACACTGAAATACTGTTATGCTGAAGCCTCACCACACAGCAACTGTACGCCAGCAATTAAAATCCATTATAGCTGTTGAAAACCTTGGAATGCGAACCCTTCCAAACTGCAAGGGCACACTAATCCTGCTCCAATACCTGTTTCACAGAACAAGAAACTTACTTTCTAGCTAGAATTTGACAACAGCTTTCACATCTTCAGACAGGTCTAAACCCCGGATCTAGTTTGGTTAGCATTCGGATCCTACCCTAATCCAAACCGTGATTTCGGTTCTGAACCCTAAAGCCATCTTTTCAATGAAATAAAACCACTGAACAAGAATGGCTTGCAAGGTCTTTGTAGAGGGGGGGGGGGAAAAACCCAAACCAAAAAACCAGACAGATACACAGGCAACAGCACAACTGGGCTGAAAAAACTGCTGAGCAAGGGCAGGGAATTAATGCCTCAACAGGGTCAGTTTTTAACTCTCCAGCTCTAAAAGTAACAAGCACAAGCGCATCCCCAGGATAAAGAGGAAGTACAATGTGTTGCAGGCTCTCCCCAAAAAAGGCTCTGGGATGGGTTCTGATGGTGTGAGACTGCAGGGGAAGTCATTTTGTCTTCAACAGCGTGGTGACAATGGCGTCCACTCCGCCTTCTGCTACGTGTATCCGAACTGAAAATTTCGACAAAGAGACAAACGGGGGCATATCTAACTGGCAGAGCTTACATAAAAATTTTCAAAATGCCGTGAATAAAGTGATTACCTGACAGCACCCTCTGAATGTTTTCCCAACAAAACTCCCCAGCTGAATTAAGAGAGCACTCTACACATGAAAAAGCCCAAGACAACACACAGCTCTCCACACCTTCTCCTGCCCGCTTCCTTCATGCAAACTCATCCCGAAAGCACCAGCTTTAATCCCAGGGCGATTCAAGCCTTTTGTCATTCAGTTAGACTTTCTCAATCCAGACCAAAGTACTGGCTCTCAAAATTCACACACCTGTTACCTGACCTCTGGCATCACCTCCAGACCCGCAGGGCGGGCAGACAGCAGTGTGTAAGGCGAACCAGCAGCCCTCTCCTGCTTCTATGGATTCACACCAATTTCTCTAAGGCAGTCGAATTTATTAATAGATACAGTTTTCTTTCTACAGTTAAAGGCTTAAAATTCTGTATTAAATTGAAAACACCCAGTAGTAAGATCAGAGTTAAGTGGAAGCATGTATAATGGAAACTAGTGGGAATTCAGGCATTATTGCAGATTATTTCTTCACCTGCAGTAGGTTCAAGAGCTCCTAAACACACATAACTAGGAATTAGAAAAACCAACCACCAGTAATGTTCACACTGCAATCTTCCCTTTCCAATTGCTGTCTCAGGTGTAAACGCCCCAAACACTGGAATTCCAATACACTGCGTTCTCCAATAGGCTTGGCAGTCTTTTGTAGTTAAAGCTCTTCTGTTACAGGAAACCTGTCGAAAACGCATCTATTGCGATTCCCTGCTAGAGCACGCTGAGAAAAATCGGCATCAAGATGAATTCCTGACCCGTGCGACGGCTCTGCGGTGACAGAGCTGGCCTGCACCATGCAGACCGACAGCTGAACATCAGCCGCTTCCTATAGACGAACCTTCCCTCCGACACCATCCCAGTTATCACCCTACATGAATTTCAGGCTGCCAAAATAAAAGCCTTACGTGCTCGGGATTCAGTCTCAAGCTGAAGCCAGACAAAGACCAAGCCTGCCCAAGGCTCTCCTCCCCGCAGCACCCGCCCAGCTCAACTCCCCTTTAAGTCTCCTTGGCAATCCCGCAGCCTCCCCCCTTTCCCTACGAGCCCCCCAGGGTGGGGGGCAGAGGGGTTGAACCCCCTACCACCAGCCCTTCGGGTCCTCCGCTCCTGGCCTTACCTCGCCCAGCTGCTGCGGTTCTACATTCTGCACCCCTGCCTAATAAAAGGCAGGGGATGCGTGATTCTGAAGCCTGAGAAGCGCTCCCAGTGCTTTTTATTAAGGAAGTAATGCTGCAGTGAATTATGATTATATTGTGTAACAAAGCCATCAGGGAATTAAGATGTGACTGCAGATCCATCCCTGCCCATCCCAGGAAGCCGGCAGTAATTTACAAACAGATTGGGTCAACATTAAAAAAATAAACAATCAATCAGGAGCTCAGGCTTATTGTATCACATTATTTACATGCCATTCTCAAACACTCTCATAGGCCATAAAGCTCAGTCAGCCAGCGGCAGTTTAAGGATCCTGAATTACAACTAAGAGTTAAATTTTTTAGTTCCCGCTAAAATTACGGAGTAATTCAGACTAAGTAATAGCTCAAGAAAAAAAAAAAAAGAAATCTGATAGGTTTCACTCAAATGGATGCTAACAGAAACGAGGTAACAGACACTAAAAGCTTCATAAAGGAAAAATAATAAGCATAGACTACTGCCGTTTTTTACAGAAGTGAGAATATAAAAATCCCTGAGAAAAGGATATCAGCTACATTCCAGCCCAGCAAAAGGCAGTATCTGAACCTGCACTCTAGATATTACTGGATGCCTTCACTCTGAAGATCCAGATCTCAAAGCAGATCTTTTATTTAAAATCTTCCTTTTACAACGTATTGGGATAGACAGGTGTTTCGCCTAACTGTAGCACTAGATCGAGAAGCCTGAAAAAAGGAAAGCACTCTGGTTTGATTCACAAGAAGCTGGGGCCAGTCACAATCTCAGGGCAGGGGAAAGGGCAAGTCAACGGGCAGCAGATCTTCTCTCTTTATAACAGCCTAACTCCTTTCTGTTCTCAGCAAAAAGGAAAGCTCACTCCCGCAAATGCACTCCAAGCTCGTTTCTGCTCGGTGTCTATTTAATACAGACCCGCTGCTCCACTCCTGCTAAATCAAGCTGCGGCTTTCTGAAGCGCCAGCCTGAAGCGCTGGGGGTAGGGGGGGGGAAGAGGGGAGCTCTGTTTAGCTCTTCTCGGCACACTCTGCGCAGTTGGAGAGAGTGACGCGTGACCTTTTCGTGCAACGTGACGGGTCCTACGTTAACATCGCTGGTGTCGGCAGTCAGATGCCAGGGCCGAGAGGGTTAAGCCTGGGAGGAGTGTACATAAGGTGGTGGATTCAGAGCCAATGAGAATATTGCGCTATAGTTAGACACTGGATACCAAGCAATGGTGACTATAAAGGCTGCTCAAAGCTGAGCTTCTGTAGATGACACCGGCATGTTGCCCTTCGCTCCCCGGCTCACGAAGCCGAAAAAAAAGACAGGAGGATCAGCTTGGCTTACCTGAAGTTCACACCACGCAACTTCCACCCACGTCTCCGTGTCCAGACCCTTATAGACCGTTTTGAAGGATCCCCTCCCGAGTTCGATATCAAACTTTAGGAACCTGCCATCCAGCGAGGTGGCAACCGCTTTCATATCAGCCTCCTCCTCAGGCTCCTCTTTCTTAGCCTTGCTCTGGTCTTTGGAAGCATCCGACGCCTCTTTCCTCTCCGCGTCTCTGCCAGCTTCCTTCTGCTCCTCAGCCCCCGCGACACCGCCAGGCGCTGGCGCTGCCTTCAGCTCCCCGCAGGGCTCGGCCTCCGGGCACCCCTTGTCCACGGCGCCGTGCCCTGCCTTGGCCCTCTCCGCAATTATCCTCCTGGTTTTGGGCAGCAGGATGATCTTCCTCTGATGCTCCGACTCGGGCAGGTCGAAAGCAGGTTCCTCCTGGTCCGAGTCCACCACGCTCCTCCGCAGGAAGCGCTGATGGACCATCTTGGGGTCCCTGGGGCAGGGGGCGCGGAGCGGCGGGGCAGCCGCCCCCAGGGCTCCCGGGGCCGCACCAGCAGCCGCCCCGCTTCTCCCGCCGCCGCCGGGCCCCTCCATGTTCACGCTCGTCCCCGCAGCCGGGGTCGCGCCGGGCTCGGCAGTCGCTGGAAGCCCGCCACGGCCGCCGCCTCCTCCGCCTCCCCGCCGAGGTGCCGCTCTGGCATCGCCCCCAGTTTCCATTCGGTCTGAGGTTTCAGCGCCCGCCGCCGCCCCCGGCCTGGGGAAGTCACCGTGGTCCATGCCCGCGCCGAGCGGCTGCGCCGCCACCTGCGAGGGGCGAAGCAGAGCGCAGCGCCCTGCCCCGCCGGCGGCCGCGGCTCGGGCTCAGCCCCGGCCGCCGGACACCGCGCCCCGCCATCCGCGGGCACCGCCGGCCCCG
>VZSC01007402.1:344-54423 GCA_013398225.1 Steatornis caripensis | reverse complement strand
CCCCCAGGTCCTTCTCCGCAGAGCTGCTCCCCAGCAGCTCAGCCCCAACCTGTGCTGGTGCACGGGGTTGTTCCTCCCCTGGGGCAGGAATCCAAATGTAAATCCTGAACGAGGCCTTGCACGGCATTTGGTAATCGAGCACAGCACCCTGCCATTCAGCACTGGCGGTTTCAACACCCTGCCTGCTACTCGGACCTGGGTCTTCCTTTGTTTGGGCTTTTTTTTTTTTTCCTACATCCCCAGCAGTTTGTGATTCATTCTGTGAATATTGACCTCATGGTTCATTATGACTGACACCTGGCATTAGACTAGGCTGAGGGAAACTCGGGTCTGAAGACTGTGCTTCCCTTGGGTTCGGTCGGAGACCCGGGGCGCTCGCTTGGCTAAAGGCTGAGCCCGTCAGCGGCTGTGACATTTCTGCTCTGAAAATTGTGAAAGGGCTCTGGTCTCCACTACTGTCAAGGTTGCTTTCTTAAGTATGAGGCTCATACAAGCACACCATATGGTTTAGTCATTAAAATTTAACTACATTTTCAAAAATAGAAGATTTACCCAGTAATTATTCACCGAGATTTCTGAAGGAAAAGAAGTTGACTTCCAGGCAACCGTAGTTAGTTTTTCTTTTAATTAATTCATTTTTAGCTAAGGATGATCAAAAAAAACCCTTATAAAATAAGAAAACAGGTGGTTATTTTAAATAGAATCTCTGGTGTTTTCATTTTAAAAAACATGGTTGATGACTAATAATTCCGGGTTGTGGATACATTCCATCTTTCAGCGGTTTGTTTTTCGACGCGTTCAAATATATACAATACTTCTAGGACTTGCAATTGTGGCATAAAACACAGGCTTGCACGATGCATAGAAATGCAGAATTACCTACCGTGAGTTCTGCGTGCCAGCCTCTTACTCCACGGACAGAGGCTTAATAAACAGAAAGCAGTCTGATGTGACCAAGAGAAAAACAGGGAAGGGTGAGAGCTCTGACACCTTCTCCTAGTTTCTGCATAAACTTGACCTAGAGCTCTCTTCCCAGCTAGAGAAATTCCCACCACCGTGTAGAAAAAAGGACAAGATTCAGGCTAGTGAGATGACCACGAGTAGCAGGCAACATTTCACTCAGCAGGTGGACAGAAGGAAATGGGGAATATTCTAGAGCCGATCAGACACCAAAACCCAAAACCCGCAATCAAAAAAAAATGGGGGGGGGTAGGGAAGAGACTTGATTCCCCCATTTGCCTTTCACTGCCGGGCCTTCTTGGCGGAAGGCGAGGATGTACACACTCAGGGGTGAGGACGGCACCACGCAGCAGCCTCAGGCGGACCCAGGCGCTGCCGAGCTGCACCCATGACTCCTGGCCAGCCCTCGGTGCTGGGCAAGCGAAGCAAGACCCGTCCTCACAACAGCTTTCTCACGGCTGAGTTCTCTCTGGGGTCTGTTGTGCTGTCCCACGTCCAGATGGTGCTCAGTGCTCTCCCAGTGTCCATTTGGCTACTGAAAAATTAACAGAATTTGCACCTCACGAACTTAATCATGATCCGCTATCAAGCGCTCTGAATCTGTTGACGTGGATCATTTTTAATAGTACTTAAACAGAAAGAAAAAGCTTCCTCACGCTCCTACTGTTTGCCATTTTCCACGCTGCTATGCATTTCTTCAACATTCGCAAGCGAGCAACCTCGGAGAGCAGTCTGAGGGCACGTGGCAGCGTGCAGCACCAAGAGGGTAAGGGGCCAGTACAGCACTCCGGCTGCATTACGCATACAGAGCGACGTGTTGGAGCGTAAGCAGCTCTGGAACTGGTGCGTAGTCTGATCCAGTTCTCCACAGGAGCTGACGGCCGCCTTTCCCAGCAGAATGACGCTCTCTAGCAGGTAGAGAATCGTTCTTGAGCCTTCAGGAGCTGCCTGTGCGCAACCTCCCAGGTGTCGGCGACTGCAATGGACGCGGCAGCAGGAGATNAGGCGCTGCCGAGCTGCACCCATGACTCCTGGCCAGCCCTCGGTGCTGGGCAAGCGAAGCAAGACCCGTCCTCACAACAGCTTTCTCACGGCTGAGTTCTCTCTGGGGTCTGTTGTGCTGTCCCACGTCCAGATGGTGCTCAGTGCTCTCCCAGTGTCCATTTGGCTACTGAAAAATTAACAGAATTTGCACGTCACGAACTTAATCATGATCCGCTATCAAGCGCTCTGGATCTGTTGACGTGGATCATTTTTAATAGTACTTAAACAGAAAGAAAAAGCTTCCTCACGCTCCTACTGTTTGCCATTTTCCACGCTGCTATGCATTTCTTCAACATTCGCAAGTGAGCAACCTCGGAGAGCAGTCTGAGGGCACGTGGCAGCGTGCAGCACCAAGAGGGTAAGGGGCCAGTACAGCACTCCGGCTGCATTACGCATACAGAGCGACGTGTTGGAGCGTAAGCAGCTCTGGAACTGGTGCGTAGTCTGATCCAGTTCTCCACAGGAGCTGACGGCCGCCTTTCCCAGCAGAATGACGCTCTCTAGCAGGTAGAGAATCGTTCTTGAGCCTTCAGGAGCTGCCTGTGCGCAACCTCCCAGGTGTCGGCGACTGCAATGGACGCGGCAGCAGGAGATGTGTTCAGTGCTCGGCACCCAGAGCAGCAACAAGTTATTGATTCTTCTGCCGTCCTGATTTCAGTTCCGTGCGAGCCAGCAGACAGACAGACAGACAGATACAAGGGTATGCTTTATTACCAAAGGGCATAGAAAAAGATAAGCGGTTACAGTTTTGCTGATTATTAGAGCATCCCCAGAGCAAGCCTGAAGTAGATTCACCACCGCGAGCACGCTGGTTTGCAGGTGGCATTGCACATTTTAGCACTTTTCAACAAAAAGCTGGTGAAGGTGCTACCTCAGACATAGCGACCTTAACCAAGCCTCTGACTCGGGGAACTGTTCTTTGTACGTACGAAAGCCAAACTGCTCGTCCCCGTGGACGAAATTCTCTCTCCGTGCAAGAAGCTGAGCGAGCCACACATCGCCCGCGGAGCACAGATGGGCATTTCCGCTTGACGAGCAGGTTAACACCGCTCCGGCTGCGACTCCCCTCACTGCTCCGCAGACTGCTGGCAGGAACAGCCAGCCGCCCACCAACACGGAGCAGGGCAGCTCGTCTGGGTTAATAGCTAGTGTTCTTTTTGAAAGGGAGGAAAGCAACCATTTTCCCCTAATAGCAGCTCTTAGTTTCTTTCTGTATTTGTTAGTTTTGAGTGAGGAAGTGAAGTCCAGCTCTCCGTGTTAACAGCTTGACTTTCGGGTTCTCAGACACTGAGAAATTTTTTATTTGTTTAAATTAAATGTTTGCAGGGGACTGTGGAAACATTTATGTTGGCCTCCAGTTTTCTGTTAACTTGGCTTTTATATAATTTATAACTTGATTAAAACCAGGTCACATACCTGTTGAGAGCTACTCTGAGTTGCACCCAGGGTGGGCTCTTACCCCTGCACGTGTGCTACTGGCCCTAATGCAGAGTTATATAATAATTATGTTTGCTTTAAATGACTAATAACAATAACTAAAACCCCAGATTCACAATATATTCTCAATTAGGTCATCTGTATTCTGTTCTAACTACTTGTTTATAGATACAATAGTTCATGTCATCACATTAATACAAACTTAGTGCAAAAGCCTACACCAGACCGTCGGCGTGTCAAACTGACGGATGCTGTTGGCACACTCGCCGAGGAGGTACAGCGAGCCAGGCAGCGAGGGCTGGGCAAGATGTGCATCACCCACCTCAGGAGGGGATCAACTCCGTTTGTCTGTGCCCTCAAGGACGACACAGGTACAATACATCATTCTAACATGCGTGGCAATCTTAAACTCAAGAAATGTTCTGTGGTTTTAATTCCTACAGATCTTCATAGTAGCTTGTACAGCCCATAACAATACGCCATAGCTTTACATCTCAGGTTCCTCAAAATAAGCCAACTTAATGGTGCTGCAAAGACGTTTATGGACAGTATCTTCATTGCTTTACTGACTTGTTGAGGTGCGTTCCCTGCGCCCCTCCCTGAGAAAGAGCTGTGCCCCAGGCTTCCGTGTTCGGGCCTCCCTGAAGGGCAGCTGAGTCAGCAAAGCGACAGCACGCGGTTGCTTTGCATTTCTGTCTGATTTACATGGAGCGTCATCTCTCCGCACCAATTCACGAAGGCAAGGCTTATTTTTCAGACAGGCAGGCTATCACCTTTCCCACCCCAAATCGGACCGATGATTAATAGTTGTTTTAGAATTACTGCGTAATTCAGAAGTTCGTATTTAATTATTTATCTGCTTTTATTTGCCAGGAAACGATGGCTTTGAGCCTGCAATAAACTCAAATGAACTACACAGTTGATCTCCCAATGCTTCTGTGTGGCCACAAGGACCGCAAGAGTTCAGACAGCACGTCGGTGTACACCTGCCTGCCGACGGGACGGAGTGAACCAACTCCTTTTTTCTTGGTTTGCTTACATGCGCGGCTTTTGCTTTACCTATTGAACTGTCTTTATCTCAACCCATGACTTTTCTCACTTCTACTCCTCCAATTCTCTCCCCCATCCCACGGAGCGGGGAGGGAGCGAGCGGCCGCACGAGGCTTAGCTGCCAGCTGAGGTTAAACCGCGACACTTCACAATGAAAATAAAATAGGTGGATAGAGCAAGCAAAGTAAGGATTAGAGCAAAACAGACCAAATCAATGAGTCAAATGCGGCACTTAATAGCATAGTTAGGACTTCCCAAAATGTTGCTGTTTATGTTCAGCAAGTGAATAGCCTTCACTTCTTTTTTTTTTTAGTACAAAGCTGTATTTTTATCAGAGAGACCACCTAACACGTTATGTTGCAAACTAGGCAGATTTAAGACATAATGACAGTGCCATCGTTCCTCCTAACATAAAAGATGAGGCCTAAGTTCTCCTAAGTCTAAGAAGAACATCTGCTGCTGTGTCTCTGCGCCATGCTGCGTGTTGTACTCAGCTCTTAGATCCTGTTTTTTCTTACGAACTGAAGAAGTGACTGTCTCTGTTCGGTCAGCTGTTCTATCACCCAGTGACCCCTCCCCGACTGGGAAGGGGAAATGGGAAAAGGAAAGGAGACCCGAGGGTTGAAATGGAAACAGATTTACTGAAATAATAATAACAAATGAATATCAATGCCAGTACTAATAAAAATTGCACAAAGTTATGCTTGGCCCATGCAGTGGCTGCGAGCTGCATGCTCCCAGCAGCGAATGCCAGATGCCAAACCCTGCGAGCACCACAGCTCCGGCGAAAAGCGCGGCGGTCACAGCCGAGGGGAGAGCAGGCCTCGCGAGCAGAGGGGCGGGCGAGACCCTCCAGGGACGGCGACCATCGAGGAAGGAGGGAAGGAGGAAGAAAGAAGAAGGGCTGTCCCCAACAAACTTCCCAATTTATAGCGAGCGTGACGTTTGTGCTATGGAACACTGCTGTTGGCCAGCCCAGGTCAGCTGCCCTGGCTTTCGCTCCTCCAGGCTTTAGCACCTGGCTTACTTGAAACTGCCAGAGACCATAGTGTTCATATGGAAACCCGCACACCATGGCTGGCCACGAACTAAACCAAAGTGTCTCACCAACTTTGTTCCCGCTGTATTTCGTGCTGCAGTCTTCTCAAAAACACAGTTTTCCTGAACAGACAATTGATTCTATGATTCTACCCCCGCGAAACTGGGCCAGTGATGAGACCATCTAACCTTAGCACCAAAACCTCCCTCGTGCAGTGAGCATTCAAGTGACAGCATTCATTTCACAAACAAGAATAAGGACCAGCGGCGTGGCACAAGGAACACGTCCGTTCGTCAGACCGGTTCCAGTGACTCTGAACACGCCGCTGTGATCAACAGTCAAAAGTCAGAAGTGCGTCTACTATGGCATTAACTTGAACTAAAAACAATATACTCAAAAGTAAACCACATTAAGTAAGTAATATAGCGACTGTGTCACACACGGATGAGAACAAAACACCTGAAGAGTCAACATCTGTGCTCCAAACAGCCTTTATCCTCCACCCTCTTCAGTAGAAGCCTCCTAATTAATACACTGGCATTTGTTTTTTAAGTACTTTTAAGTAAATAGCATACACCATTGACTTCCTGAGAGGTGTCACCACACGGAGCTCCAAGCCTGTTTAAGGAGTCACGGGAAAGACAAGGAGATTTCCACCTGCCCAAGGCGACTGAGGCACATGGTGTCTGGCCTTTCCGTCCTGACTGGTCTGCTGGAATGCTAGGGGATCATTAGGAAATACGCGATACAATCTGGATAAGAGAGGTCCAGCAATGGAAGCAATAAAGACGACGAGAGTGGACTATACGAGAGAGGTAGCCAAGTGCATGATGAGTGTCATCACATACAGTCATAGGTAGGTGCTTAGTTTGATCTTGCACTTCTCTCTGCTAGATCCCCTGTAAACATCTGAAAAAGTCAATTTAAGCGGCATGATCCTTCTGGGCAGGATTATTTGCTCTGCTTTTTTTCTTGTAGCAAGTACTACTGGACAGACACTGAGTGCTAGCCACTGGTACGTGTGTGTTAGAGTTACAGCCAGCTCTGGATTGCTCTTACAACTCCTAACAGAACTGTGCTCTTACTCTCATCCCTTGTAAAATGCCGCACCAGAAGAACATTGATATGCTACCAGTTTCCAGTACTTCATAACTACATAGGGCACATTGCTACGTCAAAGATTTCCTTCTCGTCTGTCAGTCTGACACAACAAACAAGAATTTGGGGAATACCACAGTGAAAAGAAGACACATAGTTACCGCGTCCAGTTCCCAAGAGGAAGCCAGAAAAACCATTGCCACCCCTAAGCCGACTACACAGGAAGACACCTAAGACTGCAGACAACAGAGTTCAGGACTGAGTCCTCTGCTGTTTTTCCTTCTCTTCCCCNGTCAAAGATTTCCTTCTCGTCTGTCAGTCTGACACAACAAAAAAGAATTTGGGGAATACCACAGTGAAAAGAAGACACATAGTTACCGCGTCCAGTTCCCAAGAGGAAGCCAGAAAAACCATTGCCACCCCTAAGCCGACTACACAGGAAGACACCTAAGACCGCAGACAACAGCGTTCAGGACTGAGTCCTCTGCTTTTTTTCCTTCTCTTCCCCGACAACAGCAAAGAGACTGCAAATGAAGCCTTTATTTCTCGTGATACCACTTAGACAGCAGGCATCCTGCCTTAGAAAGGATTTAGGAAGAATGATCAAGACCTGTTAGTTCCAACATACCTAAAGACAAAAGCAGCAGATCCCACTTTGGGTACCAAACTCCAAGACCTGAAGTTCAGATTCAGGTGTCAAAATTCAGCATCCCCAAGACACCGGACAGCATTCCTCTGACAATATTTGATAATTCAGAATAAATAAAGTAGCAGGTAAACATTCAAAATTCGGATTCAGTAAGATTTGTAGAGCAACTAATTCATCTTTAACAACAGATAGCTTAGACCGTAACGGAGTCAAATTGGTGTAATATCCTGAACTTCCAGACAGGCACTGAGCACAAGCATTTTGGCTGAGCACATAATTAGCAGAGGTCCCGATTCTGGTTTTATTTACCTGACTAGCTATTGATTCAAATGGAGGCAGGACCAGTGTGTGATATAATCGTTTCCCTATTTAACTGTTGATCTGCTCACTCTTCGCACGCTTGTTGAGGAAAAGCATACACCAAAACAAGGTCTTTCACCCAGATACGTGTGCACGTTTCCAAAATTCTGCAAGGGAAGATACAATTTAAAATTTAAAACATTATTTTAAATCTGAAAAATAAACCAGACATGACATAATTCTACCCATCTCTCAGCCTGTATATCATAAATCCCAGGATCCTAAGCCTGTATTTTAAATTTTTCTTTAAAAAATTAAAACACCAGGTATTTTATTGCTTTCAAGAGGAGAAGGGATGATTACCAGTTTCACTAGCAGCTAGGAATCAGCATCTTGTTCGCTAGAACTTATGATACACTTTTGGGTTTACTTCCTTAGTAGGGATTTGGCCCATTTTCAAGATATACTGACAACTGATTGTGTAATCAAACGGTACATTTGCAAAACGATATATGTGATAGCCAAAATCACTAAGCTCCACCAAGTGGCATAAGAGAGAAGGTGTTACCATAACGTCCGTGCCTTGGAACGGTTTCAAAGGCGATTGCTATCTCCCTTTAGCCTGGCATAATTAAGTATGCAGCTACTTTTGTTCTCTAACTGATACATGGAAGACGAGCAGGGCTTTGGGGGAAAGATGCCCTGCGATATAATTATTATTCATATAATATTCAGCTCGTGATCCTGCAGTACAAGCGCACTCATCCATCCCGCTGGTTATGAGGTTAATCGTGCCAGCGTCACACTCCTGCATAACTATTTGCAGAACCACTGCCGCTATGAATGGGCACATCTGGGACACAGACATCTGGCGTTACTCATTCCTGCTCTGGCAGGGTATCAAGCAGGACACGCGTGGTGTTACCAGCACAGAAAACAGAGACGGCTCCTGCCCCGAAAGGTTTCCAGCCATTAAATTAACGCAAGTCGCTTTCTAAAAACACTAGGAAAAGTAGACAGCGTGCAAGAGAAGCCACCAAAGACAACAGCATACCACAAGCGCTAACTGACAGTCTCCATCCTCAAGGCAGGAACACCTTTAGAAGCCCTACTCTGCCCCACAGCTTCAAATCACCTTTTCCACTCTGGTTTTCCTAGACAGGTCTTAAGTTATGATTAGACTGACTCCAAAAGCTTGTCTGCTTTTTCCGGCCGTATCAGCTCATGTGATAAAGGCTACCACCTTCCCCCGGGGGGGGAAAAAAAAAAAAGACCAACTTGATTGCACAGAACTTCAAGGATGTTACTTTTAGGTTCATTTAACAACATGTTTTATATCAATCCTAACATGGCGTTTTCTCCTCTCAGTGAATTGTTCAAAATTCCATGAATCCCAAAGCAGAATTTCCTGCACTCTGAGGGTGCCAGACAGAAAGGCAGATCTCTCTGTTCTCATTGCCGCATGTGAAGGGACTGAGGGTGAGCACGCTATGGGAAAGCTCCCGATGCCCTGGGACATGTCACATAGTGATATTAATAATAAAAGACTGTTAAAACTACTCAGAAGACTCTTATCAGTAGTGTTTTGGGGTTTCTTTTAAGGGGGCCCTTACGTGTTCTATAACACATTTTAAATTCTGACTTTAGCATGGCAAACGGGTCAGACAGACCTTCAGTGTGCCCAGGGCACAGAAGGAGAAAGCACACCAGGGGACTAAAAGCAGTAGCTTTGGTTTAGTGTGCAATTCCCCAGCAACTGAATCGGCACGCTGGAGAGCGTGGCAGCAGTAAGAGGGAGGCGCTGAAGTTGCCACTGCAACCGTCAGGCATCTCAGGACGCCAGCTTATAATCACAGCAGTCAGGGAGTGTCAGGATGGCAGCCACCCTCAAGCCTGGGAGGGAAGGAAGAAAAAACTGAGGGGTGGGGGGAACTCAAACAAAGAGTGAACAAAATGCAGAGTAAAGCACATGAGAAAAACATGTAATACCACCTTGAAGTATTAGGGTTAGGAGCTACTCGAACCAGATCTACATATCTCATTTGAGCAGAGTATCCCAGAAACGGCTCCATTCTTTTCTAAAGATTTCTCTGCTCAGGAAGCAGGTCTTTAACATCAGCGAAAATATTAGAAACCTGTTAGAAACCGTCCTCGAGAGGTTTGATGCTTGGGGGGTTTTACAGGGGTTTATACGAGCTATCGAGATTTGTATACAGAACTTGTAGAAAACGAGAAAACTGAAAGCCAGAAAGCCTGTGGATGGCAACGCGATAACCTGAAGGACTGTGATTAACAGTCCTCCTCTCCAGATGGCAGCCTGTTGAATTTTGCCATAAGCCAAAGTTATCTCCTGGGCTGGGCTAACTAAACCTTTTTCCAAAAGTATTTCGGTTCTTATTCCATATAACAACTTATCAAACAAAACACGGTCACCCTTGTTTATCAGTCCTTATTAGTCAGCCCAGAATGACTACAGCTCAGTTAAACCCTGAGAGCTATCTGAAAATAATATTCGATTTTAATCTTTGCCCAAGACAATTCAAGGTATTTTTCTCGCTCTCGCATGTTATTTGTCTGAGTAACGTCGGGACTAACATTAAAAGAACTTCCCTAGCACAGAGGAAAAGCTATTACTGTGTTCCCAAGGTATAAAGATGAATGCCTTTTAATATAAAAGTTTCCTAGCAACATGGGTTCTTAGCTTAGGATGTATTCCAAACCCGGTGATGCTTTCAGTGTTGTATCTATCCCTCTGTTTGAACTAGTCGCTATGCTCTGTTGTCACCCTTGCCTTCACAACCCACAGTATCACAGAGCAGTAGTTGTCTTTTCCTAGGTTCAGCTTCTCACCGTCTCCCACTTTGGTCTTACACGCTTGGCTAGTAATGTGTATTTTCTGCCTTTCTCCATCGTTCTGTGGAAGCACCTCCTTTTTTCTCACTGAATTTCAGTCTCCTGAATGTTTCTGGATCTCATGTTACTTAGACTGTACGCTCTCCGAACTAGGGAGCTATTTTACCTGTGTTTGTAAAGCTGCGGACGGCTTAAGGACGCCCCTGGACCAACACCATCACTGATCCGCCTGCAGCACCACATTTTCCAGTGTTCTTTATGGCCAGCAAGAGCACCTTCCACAACAGGAGCCACGTCCTGCACACAGAGAAATAAACACAGAAAAAGTCTTACTGAACCAGATTTCTAATACGCTTGGGGAAGCAGTAAAGCAAGCGAAGATGGGACTGACAGAATTTCCTGAGGTGCAATTTCCTTGTGACCAGGAAACGACAGAGAAATCGGTCATGGCGAAGGACGAGCCAAAAAGAAAAGCATTGGCTAGGTGTCTGGTTTTCACTCTTCATCCACCCCATGACAGAGCGAACGTATGTCTTGTGCTGTTGTGTGACACCAAGTCTTCACACATTGTCCTGTAGCGCCTTTGAAAGGGAAGCACGATGGAAAGGGTTGTGCCGTGTCACTGAATCTTGAGGAAAATCTTTTGATACGTGGGTGTGGAGACCCAGGTCTGTGACAAACGGTTCTTCTCCTTCCCAGGATCAGGCCCCGTCCGGGCTGTCACGCTCTCCATCCAGGCCATTCCCCTGTCACGAGCAGGGCTCTCTAAATGCTAACAGAAATGACAGGGAACGGGTAGGGAGATGTGATTCTGGGGAATTAGCTGCGGTTGAGAGGAAAAAATCCCACCCTTCACTATTTCTTGGAGGAATCGGGTCCAAACGCCTGGATTGTAAAGTGCAGACAGACGACCGTCTCCCTGGCAACCTGAAAAAACGCTAGAAAGAAAAGTAGCATGTACCGATCCTCCACTGCGTCCAGGGGATACCAGCAGAAACGGTTGTTTAGGGATCGAACAGAGAAATTACACAGCCTGAGAAAGAGGGGACTGTGCCTCACCCACAGGTAGGTGCGGCTGGACCTCGGCAACCAGAGGGCGGGCGTCTGGAGCTTGAAATGAAAGTTCAGCCTTCACTGGCTTCCGCAGCTCCCAAGGACACTTGAGGACGTGGGGCATTAAGAACTGCGCAATGTGCAAAGGTCAAATAATCCAGATCCCGAGGGGAAAGGAGCTTGCTCTAAGCACTTTAAGCGCTCGCGTGGTCTCAGCGGAATAGGAGGGCAGTGGGATTTGGGACAGCTGCTTGCCAAGCCAGCCTTTTCCAGCAGTGGGAAGAAATATCAGAAAACTGTGAAATTTGCTCTTTGCTTGGGTTTAATCCCATGTAATAGCTATGGCAAACCTCTAACTACAAGGCTAAACCTGGAGACCGACTGCAAGCAAACACTCAACAGAGCGGCATGCAGGAGTAATATCTGAGCTCTTTTAGGATCCCTTTCTCACTTATTTACTGTAAAAACACACAAGTGAAGTGAAAACACGAAGTTATGCAGAAGCAGCAGAGATGGTATGCTGTCAGTGTTTTTGTAATACAGTATTTGCTTTAATATATCCCTCATCAGAAGGCCACAAGACTGAGTTGTAGATGCTCTGAAGAACTTCACTCTCAATTTACTCAGTTACTTCCTGCATGGAGAAATTCATCTGCAATGTCACGGAACGCCTCTCGACTCCTTCATTTCAACAGAAGAACTCCGGTAGACCATCCCATTAAACGAAGGTGCCCGATATTAACCGTGCCAGCCGTGTTTGCTCCGGAGTCTGCTGGGTGCTGCAGAGAATGCAGAGCTGGAAGTTAATCTCTCGGCACACAGACCCCCTCCTCCGCAGGAGGCTGAACAGGCATTGGAGTCACCTTAGGACAGGTAGGAGCTCTTCTTTGGGTTTGTCTACTAACCAAGTGGTCTCAATGTTATAGGAGCTATAAAACAGAAGGAATATACTCTATGCATGAACCTGCTTTCATTAGCAACCACTGCAATCATCCTCATTCCTGCATTATGGCACCTCACTGCGGAGGAAGCAAAATTGCCTAGACACGTTCCAACACACAAACTGTGAGAAGATGCACGAACCCACTCCAGCTGTTTTGAGAATTCATGCACCTACGTGAGAAAGGGGATTTCTTCCATTGGCTGATAAAGATACCAGTTCTGTTCCTCTGATTAGGACAAATGTGAAGCACAAATAACTTCCGAGAAAGGGTCCTCCTGGTGCACTGGAGGCTAGTGGAGGAGGGAAAGGGTGTGCATTTCCCTTTGACCCCAGAAATCAGCCTGCAGCCACCACCACTTGGGAGCGAGTGGCTTTCTGAACACAAATTCCTTGATGCTGAGTGCTGCCAATCCAGCAGCATTCTCACAAGAGACAGATTTGGACTTGGCAAAGAGCAGGCATAACTAGGATTCCTCTGCTGAATGTCAGGGGGCTCTCGCCCTCTCCCTTTCTCTCCCAGAGGACTGGGCTGTGAAAGGACTCCTGGAGATTCTGTGTTGTTCTTGATTCTGCTAATTCTGGGATAAAAGAGATATTTTTGGTCCTTGCTACAAGAGGAAAACATTCAGATAACTTTTACAGTGATAATTGCAGCACGCACAACAAAAGCTTAAGCCATATGTTTTCATTTGGCTTACAGAGCACAATTCTCACACTATCCTCTCTCCTCATCAGCTTCTACATCTTACGTACTTTATTTATAGATATCTGCCTTTCCTCATACAGTAGCTTTGACCCTAAGCAGGCTTCTGCACTGCTATCTTTCACTTACCGGTCATATGTTTCACCTACCTGTCATCACTCTTCTCTTTCCAGCAATCCTCAAAGACAACCCCAAAACGACTGCTACTAAATGCATTTATTTTTGCCTTGAAACTAAAGACTAATCAGAGAGGTATATAGTCTAAGCGTTCTGCCTGGGGCAATGTGCTGCAGTAGGTTCCACTTCAGCTGTGCCATCAAAGGGTCTCAATGAGTTTTCTCGTCGTTGTTCGGAATAATCTGAGACACGGTGTTAAATAATTCGGGTAAAGCAAATCTAAAAGCCATTATTTCTAAATTAAAAATCTCTGCAACAAGGCACTTTAAGTTTGGTGCAGATTTTAGGCAGCTTTACCAGAAAGCCGAGAGATGCGGTAGAAACGGCTGGAACCAGTTATTGCTAACCGTCTCCCTAAATTCCAGTCAAATGCAAAAATGCTGTTGGAGAACAGTGTTTGCAGGTATTTTATGCTTCTCGTTTGTGAGATGAAGATAGTAAGACGTAGCTATCAAACACATATAGGTGAGATACTGAGTTTGCCATGGTTAGTTGATTAGTTACACCCCGCAACGGCCATGTTTTTGAAACCTAATTGACTCTGTCTGACTTTCTGAAGTGCAATGATTTGGGACATTTTGGATCATGTTGTTCGCAGAATCCCCCAGAAGGAAAAGTCTGTCTTTTTCTAAAATAAAAACCTGCCATTTCCATCCTGGACTCAAGTGCTTTGATATTAAGATGACAGGCATCTTATCTAGATTCTATTTCCACATGCAATTTTCACCCAGCAAGAAGCCTTCAGGCTTTAGATTAGATCAGACAACAATACGATTAGAAATACAGAAGGATATAAACCGTGCCATTTCTGATTACAAATTTCCCAGTTCAAGTTTAGAGGCCCTCTTTCGGCACTACTCCCCGTACTCTTGATGTACGACATTACAAAGTCAATCAAAAGCGCGTGCCTCTCCTCTCTCACCTTCGTGCCGTGTCACACCCAATTTGTAATTCGGGTAATTTGCTTCACGACTGACAGGACGTCAAAAGAATGGAGCGCTGGGAGACCATACCTCCAATCCCAGCCTGCGATTTTACACAGTTACTCTTGTGGGCTACCACACTGCCTTTACCAGCACACACAACGTGCAAGTAAGCAAAACTAACCTTCTAGCCAAACATACACCTGACAAAGCATGGTATGCAAGCACACGTATGGGAAAATTAGAGGCCAAATATGGTACAAGGTAATTTTCTCCCTTCGGCTGAAGCACACATTTTCCTCACCATTTGGTTACTTTGCACGTACTCTTCGAAAGTTAGCTATGACTGTTACAGCTTCTACTCTGTGCCACGTGCAAAGTAAGCAAATGAAAAATATCCCTTCAGCCCAGGAGTGTGGCCCTGCACATCCCGTCAAAGCCATTGCAATGCAACAGCTAGAAAAAAATGGACTGTATTATCGACTAAGTTCATATTCTTTTTCTGCTTCTTTAAGTGTGCAATATCTGCACTATTTCATTGAGACACGTGCAAAAGAATTCCTTCATAAACTTTAAATTCATAACTTCGTAATTGCTTGTTGTCATACATACCATTAATTCTCTGCTCTAAATCCATCACCTGGGTTTCATCTGTGTACACAACACTACCAGTAACGTATCTTCAAAATTCTGCTAACATTTGGCTCTTCTAAGAGAAACTACTCGAAACAGGACAGCACTCCTAGCTCCGCAGGCCAGCCCCAAGGAGGAGAGTGAGGTGTCTCCGGGCACTATGCAATCTTCCAGTCGCACAGCATCCTTGTAGCTCTTCAGAGCGCAGCATTTTTCCCCGGAGGCAGGAACCATCCTCAGTGGCCTCCGGGCTGCTTCAGCTCTAGGTGTTTATGATCATGTTCATGCTCTAGCGCATGCCAGGCTCTGAGGGCGAGAGACACCAAAAGATCTCTGCCAATTTTCCTTTCCATTTGATACTGCTCTCGCATAATTAAAAAACTGCACTGAAAGTCCAAGTGTATCTTTCTGATCTCAATTCCTCTGACCAGGCACAAAAACTTAATGTTAACTTCCTGATCCTGATTTTTTTTTGCAGAGATTCTTGTTCATTCTTAGGTTGACATCTTAAGACTTCATTTCTTATTGCTTGTACTCTGCGTTGCTCTGAAAAAAACCTGCGATGAACTTGAGGAGTTCATCCTGTATTCATAATCTCTCATTTTCTTTACAATTTTACATGACGTTGTCAGGAATTTTGTTGGTACAGCTCTTCAGTGCTGTTTCTGCTCTCTGCAAATTAACGAGACAATGGCAAAACACCCAGAACCTTCAGTGGGAATAGCGCTGAGGACGAGCATTGCGACAAGGCTGCTGTTATTCCTAAGCTTCATGAATATACTGTGCTGCAGCAGTTTCAGAAACCATTTTGCTCATTTCAGCAGTCTACATTTTCATTAATAGTCAGTGCAGTTATTCCTTCCCCATGGGGCTGTAAAACTGTAAACAGCAAAAAGAGTAAGAACAGGCAGTCAGTCAAATGACAGAATATTAAAAAGGTCATAAGTAGTACACAACACCAAAATAATTGAACGGCTGTATTAGAGAGTGGAATTCCAATAATAGCCTCCCACCTCCAAGATAATATCAACATGAAAAACTAGCGCAGAATGTTTAATTCAAGCCACAGTGAATTTGGAAATTAGAACAATTTAAAAGACGGTTATTTTCCAACACCCTAATTTCTTTTCCAGACATCAGCAAAATTCTGTGAGCATTATCAACCTTTCACTGGAGGTCTTAATGATGTTCCATTATTTGAGAATGAAGTAGAATTAAGAAAAGCCTCAGTTGTTCACTTTGACCCTCCACGTCCACTTCCCGTGAAACACGCTTTCCTTTAAACGCTAGGGTCCAAGCTCTGCGAAACTCAGTAAATCGCGTGCATCCCCCTCAAGTATGAAAATATACACGTCTCCACGTGGGTATAGGATCGATGCATGCTAATCATGGGTGCAACCCCAGGGAAAGGGTGGAAGAGGGAGACATCTAATTGCATATTGGACGGTAGATCAATGGCTTATGAGCCCATCATCCCAGGAGAGGCAAACCAAGCTGCTGAGCCATTGATTATTTCACAGGATGCACATAGTATTTTTTGTCCCTGAACACCAGAATGGCTTTAGGCATGTAAGACAAACTCAATGGTTTCTTGAAAAGGATGCCGGGTCTTCAAAGGGTTCAAAATCTGTGCTATTTCCATAAGTCTTGTTTTACTTCTACAACTTCCATCTGAAAACTATATATAACCTTTCGGGGCTTCTATCAGAAGACCATAGGCAGGGAGAAATCTGTGTTGCTACTGGAGACCAAAGTGAGGAAGGGATAATGTTTTCCGACAGTACCAGCTGACAACACACCATAAACACAGTCCTCAGCTACAGCAACGGATGTCACCTCAAAATCGCCTTTTTAACTGGGCAAAGCACATCTTTATTAGACAGGGAATTTTGAGTTAAACAGGGAAAAGAAGTAGCGTGTAGCGCTCAGAATTAAATGCCCGAGCAGCAGGTTTTCAAGGTTCAGGAAATTGTGAGCACGTCACTGGAAATTAATGAGAGGCTGGTGTATTTCAGTGCACACTGAAAAGGTTAATCTACAGTTCTCGTTACACTGATGTGTAATAAACTGTAAACGGAGTGATAATTCCTAGAGGGTGAATGTGCCGTCCTGTGACAAATGGGGAGCTGAAGGTGGCCTAGTGCTTCACCCAGGCACGGAGTCACCCAAGTCTGGCTTCCACCAAGCTGGTCCTACGCTTTCCTACTGGGGAAGTCACTTCTTGGCCAACCAGGTAAAACCATTCACAACACCGAGCGAAATTTAGAATATATAGCCTAAACTGGCAAAAGCACCGATTTCTAAAGGAGATGTACGGTAAAGCCTGGCATCTTGCCGAAGAGTGGAAAATACTGTGGGAAACCATCGTGGGTTTGAATGAGGATGCCTAGTTTTCATCTGGCCTTCCATTCTTTCTTTAACAGGTGCTTTAGGAGGCTTCATAGCCTGCCATCCACAGTAAGCAGAGTAACGAACACTTCTGCTATTCCTCTTTGTGAATGGTTTTCCAATAACTTACTTGCGCCTTATAAAGGATCGCCTTCATTTTCAAACAGCATGATTTAATATTATCTTTATTTTTTAAATAGTGCTGTAAATGAGGTTGTAGCACAAAATCCCCAAAGATCTTCATAGAAGCTGGAAAAGTAGTTAAAGCACGGGGCTTTCAGGTCACGTGTCAGAGAGGCACTGTAATTAATTTTTGGCAGCTTTTGACAACAGGGCACAGAGCATCCTTTACTGCATTTCGTTACAAGTTTGAACAGACTTGAAGAATAAAATATTTTGTACAAATTTGCTGTTGTATAGATGGATTTACAAATTTTTTTCAGAGCTTTGCAGAAAATATTTGCTAAAAAATTAAAAAGTTACGAAAATCACCTATTCTAAAAAATTTTAGAGTAAAATCCTCATGCCTCCCTTTTGCGTAATATCCGGTTACAGTTGGGTCTTTCACTATTTCATTTTGTGAGACAGAATTGCTCTGTACCAGGCAGTAAAATAATACCTCAGCAGGGAATTCGTCAAGCTCACTCTTTTAAGCATCTATATTTTCTAAAATGTTATTCTAGTTTTACCAATAGGGTCCAACTTCAATCAGTAATTGAAACTGTATCTGTGTTCAGTAGATTGGACGTCCCTGATCTGAACCACAGGGGACCAAAAATATACCTTTATCCTCTGCACTGAAACCCTGATGGCTGAAGTCAGCTCTTCCTGCTGATTTTGCAGTTTTTACAGCAGGATTAACTTACTCAGTGCCAAATTCTGTTATTGGGTACAGATCCATTTGGTTTAATTGCTAACTAATAGAAACATTGGGAAAATAAAAGATCAGTTTTCAGTGTGACCTATTTAAATATATCTGATTGTCCTTAAGATTGTTTATACCAAGGATATAAAGGTATTAATGAAGTAGACAACGCCAAGGGCTGCATCGCAGCAAGGAAATCACCACTGCTCGGAAGCGCGTTTTCCCAGTGTGCCCAACAAGGTATGCTTGTACATCACCGTACAGAAAGACCCCTCTTCCCGGTGTCCTCTTTGAAACCTGCTGCTGGTAAAGGGGAGGCAAAGCCAACCCGGCTGTATCCCTGGAAGTTTTCTTTCCTACAAGGAACACCCAGAGGAGCTGGGTTTTGCCAAACTGGGGAGCAGGTATGAGCTTATCAGAGGCATGTCGTGAGCAAACAACTGATGCTTTGCAGCACTTTTATTGTTCTTGCAAAACAAAAGCCCCAGCAGGCTCTGTCCTGCTAGCATGGATAGGGACAGTTAAAACACATAAGCCACATTCTTCCAAAACGCTGTAGCATTTGACTGTGGGGACTCCTGGAGCTGGATGAGCAACAAAGGGATCTGAGGCGGTGGGAATGCCATGGAGAAGGACAGTGCCAGTACCAGCAAAACAATAACGTAGTGTGTCTCTAAGACGGCATAGGAGAAGATCACAGAGACAGTAATCCTCTAGCACAACACAANAAAACGCTGTAGCATTTGACTGTGGGGACTCCCGGAGCTGGATGAGCAACAAAGGGATCTGAGGCGGTGGGAATGCCATGGAGAAGGACAGTGCCAGTACCAGCAAAACAATAACGTAGTGTGTCTCTAAGACGGCATAGGAGAAGATCACAGAGACGGTAATCCTCTAGCACAACACAAATGTCCTGAAGGCACTCACTCTGCTTTTATCAACATCCTTTGAAATGCTTTGCCAGCATTTTTGTAGGTAGTTGTGCGATATCAGCCTTTGTTTTATCAAAGAACAATACACCGCAAGCTCTGCAAAGCTACCTGCTCGGGGAGAGGCCAGGCTGCAGACGCTGCTCTCGCGGCACAGGACATGAGACAACANGTCCTGAAGGCACTCACTCTGCTTTTATCAACATCCTTTGAAATGCTTTGCCAGCATTTTTGTAGGTAGTTGTGCGATATCAGCCTTTGTTTTATCAAAGAACAATACACCGCAAGCTCTGCAAAGCTACCTGCTCGGGGAGAGGCCAGGCTGCAGACGCTGCTCTCCCGGCACAGGACATGAGACAACAGCAAGTATTTTGCAAGTATATGGCTGTGTTTAACGCCTCTTGCAACAACTTAAAATAGCTCTATTTGCTTTTCTTTTGTCGTAACAGTTCCTTCACTCCCAAGCTGGATCAGAAGAGTATTTTTTCGCTTGATTAATGACCCTCTAGCGAAATGACTTATAAATAGATAGAGAGCAAGGGCTGCTGAAGTGTAGAGGGCTTGAGCCTGTCTACCACATTCGGTTTCATAACCATGAACATACTGCTTTCCAAGATTTAGCCCTCCACTTTTCCATTCTTCTGACTCAAAAATAGGCCTGTGTTAGATTCTTTCATAACCACCATATGGTGCCTAGAAAACCTTTCATATATTTGCAGTTCCCTGGGGCCTGCTCTAGATTTAAGAAATAGATTTCTGAGGATGACAATCATTTATGCCAGCTCAAGAGATTTTTAGAGGTGGGGGTTTTTTACCTCTTTTCTAGTGCTCAATACTTTTGTCCAGAAAATAGGCAGCACCTCAAGACAAGTAGCTCCTCAGTGAAACAGTGTATTGCCTTTTTTGATCCATCAGATTTTATGTCTTTTGATTTAAATTGCTTGCTCTTGCCATAAAAGTACACAGAAGTGCCAGATTTTTCTTCAGGTCTCTAAACACATCCATTACATCCCCTCTTACCCATATTCTCCCTGCTTACCATTTGCCTGGCTTATCTCCTATCTACTTTCCTCAGTAGCTTTTATTTCGAAAATCCTTTTGCAAACTGAATCGCATGTTGTGCTTCAGGCGAGGCTGCGATGTGGATTTCAAATATCCCATGATTACATTTGCAGTAGTGCTTATCTAGATCATTATCCATCTTCTCACATTTTAAGAGATGGCCACTGCCACATTCCGATCAGCTTCCTTTAATTTCATCGCGCAAGGTTTATAGGTGCTTCAAGTTTCTTTTCCATCGTGGGTTGTTTTTGTCAACCCAGAATTATATGCACATTGCGGCTAGGTTGGTTAGGTTTATCTGAAATCTTTAGGTTTTTTCTTTTAAGCTAAATTTCTTCCTGAAAACCGTAAGATATGGGACATTCACATTTATTTCCTTGTCCTCTTCATTTTAATGGCTTCTATATTTTCTTCTGTTCCAGACATGAGGATAATTAGTAACCAGTCTTAAAAGATTTTATCGTTTTAGAGCGTACTATTGTTGCTAGAATGAATACTCCCATTCTTCTGAAGACACTTTAAGACAGCTGGAGGTAGGTGAATTGATCTGAAGACATTAATGACTAAACTTTCCTACAGAAAAGACCAAAGATATACTCCGAAGCTCACAAAGTTAATGCGTTCCATGCCATTCTTTCTGGAAGTTGTTTGTTCTAGCTGGCTTTGATCCCCCCAATGGAAGCAGAAATACTTAACAACAATCACACAGGTCGCCTTCCTTAAACCACCAAAATGTCAAGGACATGCTCCAGATTGTGCAGGTGGTTGGTTTTGGGGAGACTTCTGCCCAACTTATCACCCTAGGTGTTTAATCAGAGTTTTTCCAAGTAACTTATATGTAGCTGTCGTTAATTACAATGCAAATAAAAATAAATGAGGTGCAGTTTCATTATGAAAATTGGTTAGAACAAATACTGCAGCCTAAAGTTAATCACCAGTAGATGCAATATAACCCCCAAATGCCATTGGAGTGCTGTGATGAGGAATAATCGAGCACTCTAAGAAGCACGAGCATGGACTTACTGGAATAAGTAACTGGAAGTAGACGCATCTTTAGTAACATACTAGAGTCTGGAAGTCTTATTACACACATTTCAGATGTTAGCTAGGAGGAAGGTTTAGCAGATCATCTCCTCTAGCTTAGGTAATTGCTGTGACTTTAAAACACAAGGTCCGTTTTAGATGCAGGGATTGACCAATTACTGCATAATGCAGCCGTCTGGCAAAGTAACGTACGGAAACAGGCTTCTGGTTGCAGAATCTCCTGAGACCAGGTTTATAAAGAATTCCCCAACATAAATGATCCTCGTGAGTAAATCTAGTACGAGAGAGATCATCCCTCCACGTACCACGCAGACTGGGCTACTCCCCAGGGTTGCAGCGTGGACTGCTCTCTCCGGCGATGACTGACGGACATCATCCTACCCTTCCCCTGGGACAAAGCCTCCCCGCCGGACAGGATTCCCTTCTGCCCCAGTCCTACCATCTGGGTCACCAGCTGAAACTCTGCAAAGGTGCCTTCTTGTTTTGTTTGAGCGTTTTTCTTTATGTTTTCTACTCGAGTGGTTCAGGCATTTTCTCTGGTGGAAACACATTGCACAGAGCCAGCTTTCAGCAGAATAGCACAGGCATTTTCCTTGCTAAAGCACCTAACATTTCAAGACACCCGAGATCTTAACAGCTATAATAAAGACGAGCATGATAACGAACACTGTCATATCTGTGCACTTGTGAAATAATTTGCAAAGTTTCTTACCATGAAACAACAGAAAGGAAGTGTTATACAGGTTTCTGTCGCTCACGCAATGAGTAGGTTCTTCGCTGATCTGGGCTTACCACACCATTGCACAGGAACTGGCCTGATTAAAGCGTGCGCTGACCCTAGATCACTAGCTGGTCGGCTATTCCTCACGATCATGGAAAATCACCATGAACCAGCAGCTATAGGAAGACGCAGCAGGGTCTTGCAACCTTGCTGCCAAGTATTGTCATTTTAGAGGGGAATGTGGGCTGATTCCAGCTCCTCATTCTGGAGGTGAAGTTAATGAACATAACAGCAGGAAAGAACAGCTTCAGATACAGGAAAACAAGGAAAACCAGCAGGGAAACACTCAGGTGGTGGAATAAAGCCTTTGGTCAACCTTTTTACTGGGGCATTATTTCTGCTGTCAGAAAGGACCTATCTTCCCAAAGAGAGAGGGAGACAGTTTAAGCGAGACTGCAGAGAGCTGTTGTTTTCTGCTAGAGTTGGATAAGAATTCACACCATCCAAAAACACTCTATGATGCCAATAACATAAATAAAGTACATAGTGCACCACTTTCAACAACCTTCTGCTTTCAGCAGTTCTCCAGTTTGTTGTATATTTTCATTATGGCTTGTATTGGTGCGCATCTCTATTCATAACTCATATTAACTTTCTTCATACCTTCTTTCTGCAATAAAAAAAGAGATTCTTCCTTCCTCGCACATGGCATCCCAATGGCAAGAGTTAATGGACCAGATTATCAGAGAACAATCCCTATCATATATCACAGTTAAGCTGTGAGGCGAGTCCTGTTTGAGGAAATTTCCATTAGCTGTCCTTCCTCTACCTGTATACTCCCCTCAGCATTTTCTGAATGCAAGTTATGAAATAACTGGATAACATATGTGCAAGCGAGATGAGGTTGCAGTATGTGTGAAATGGCATCAGTGGTTAATCTGCCCATTGCCTTTTCTGGGAGCTGCGCTGCTTATACAGAATCTGAGACAGACCTGAAAAACCTTATTGAAAAAACATGCTAGAAAAAGAACATCCACATAAAACCATGTAAAAAAAAAAATTTAGTGGCAGTGACTGCCCGTTTCTGTTACTCTTGGGCTGAAAATTGCAAGACGTCTTTTGTCACAGTCATAACAAATAATACCAAGCCAAGCATTATGGCCCTAACCAGTTAACTGCTGATAAATATAATTCAAAGAATATTCTCTTCTTTATTATTGAAAGAAGACTGTATTAGTATGCACAAGATAGCAGAGCAAAGCTGCCTTGATTAAAAACTAAGAAGTGGGGGTTTTGTTACATTTAGACTAGGTTGAGAGAGAGTTTCTGCCTATTTGGACTACATTATTTTACACTGAATACATTTTTAAGAACAATGGGATACCCCATTAAGCATACGAAGAGCTGTCAGCAGTTTTCACTGAATGTTGTGACATTTCCAGAGTACTCCAGATGATTCAAATAATCAAAGAAGGTAATCACTTCTGGATAAAACCCCTATTGTATATTTACTAACTGAAAATTGCTTAACAGAAAAGCCTTTTGGGGGTTAAATTGCCTCGGATGGGAAGAAGAGAGTGGTGCTTTTGCTACATTCCCACTCTGTCCAGCCAAGGAATGGATCCGATCAGTCTGCTTGGAGAGACCTCTCTCAGCTGGGCAGAGCAGCAATGGACCCTCCGTTCCGGCTGTCCTCCTCAGGTGTGCTGTACAGTGAGGATTTGCACTAGAAGATAAGAAAAAAACAGATACAAAGCCGCATTAACTGTCTCTAAGTCTTTCCACCATGAACCTAGCAATGTCTGGTTTTGCTCTAGATGATAGCTGTGCTTGTTCGGACTGTAATTAACAGGGCAAAGAGGAAAATAAAAAGCTTTTGCATCATAAATCTTGGTGCATCCTAACTTAATAGGGTTCATTCAAGTCAGAATGTATTTAAACAAGCCGCTGCGGTAACAGCACAACATCAACGACTTCAGAAGTTGCGTTTCCCAAGCAAAATAAGGCCCCATCTAACTTTCGCTGGATATGTCATTTTAAGAATCCAAAAGACCTTAAACTGAATTAAAGCAAATTTTTATGCAAGTTTCTCCTCAATTTTTTAAAGCCAAATGCATTCCATCTTTAATGCAAACTCAAAAGATTATGAAGGCATGTGACAGATTTGAAGGACTGCACCAGTTTTCCTAGAAGTCTGAATTCAGATTAATTTTCCTGTTCTGGACCAACTCTTTCAAAGTTTTTAAATGGCAGATTCAAAAGAAATTTAAACAGATTTTGAAGCGTCCGCCTGAGACTAGCTAGCTACTGTTGCAGAGGAGAGTGATTTCAGGTCTTAAGGGTCACTTAAAGAATCACCGTCAAAGATATTATGGAGTTATTTTAATATGAATTTGTAGAAAAATGCAACTTTGCAGAGTTCAACGGCAAGGTTCACTCCATTACTTACTACGTGAAAGGAATGTGCAAGGGAAATCGGGTCAGAGTACAGATTTGGAGTAATTTACACTGGGGGAAACGATTTGCACAGAGATCAGGGGAAATTGAGTCGGAATCGGGTTGGAGTGATGTGTACAGGGATTAGGGAAAAAGGATAGGAGATGCCCTCCCGTTGAGTCACGAGGTTCAGAGCAGACCGCCTTGCTTTCTAAAGTCCTTCTCAGAGAGGAGTCTAGGTGTGGCTGGATCCAGTCCTAGACCCAGATTTGCTCAACGGTTTACATCTGAAGGAATGTGGCACAGGGATTTCAGTGATAATGACTAAGCTTGTGATTACAGGTCCTGCGGAACTTTGAGGCAGCAGCAATTTAAGGATTGTTAACACTATTACAATAAATCACAAAATTAGATGATATGATTTTCTAGTAATACTTGATCAATCAATAATCAAAGTAGTTTGATTAGAGTTGTTATAATCAACAAAATGACTTAGTTAAAGATTCAAGAGTTTCCTATATTAAATTTCATACACTCACACACACACACAGAGATATAAAGGTTAACCTATGATTAAGAAGTTTCTTTCTCTGCAGATTGTAGTAAATTTTGGTACCCAATGATCTTTGAAAACCCTCCTGAAATCGAATGATATTGAACTACTCACTCTTTTCCTTCAGCGGACGATCTGAATCACGTTGCGAAAACGACCTCGAACGTCGTGAGAAGCTGCTCTGAGAGGCGTCCCAACTCGGAGGGAGATACACGGCCACAGCGCGCTGCGGTCCCGGAGAGCTCAAACGGCCTCACTTGGGATCGCTATTCATAGGATCGCAAGATGATTGACTTTGGTCAGTACTTTTTTCATTGTGGCCATAATTCTTGGCATCTCTTGGCATCTCTCAGAGTGCGTTTCCTGTGCAGCCTGCTCTAGGCAAGCCTGCTTTAGCAGGGGGGTTGGACTAGATGATCTCCAGAGGTCCCTTCCAACCCCTACCATTCTGTGATTCTGAAATCCAGGCAGGAGGAGTTTCGGGTACATTGCCTAGGCAACAGGATTCCAGGTGCGATTAGGGATCACCCCAACCCAACTCCCTGTGCTTGTCCCAGGACAGGTTACCACATTGTCTCATGCCTCAACTCACTGCACCGGTGAGCAGGATCAGCGAGTGCCAAATCATCCCAGCCCACTGCACTTGTACCATGTTGGCTGGCCCTGACGTTGCAACGTGTCCCGTGGGCTGGGTCTGCATCACCAGAGATACCTTTGTCTTCTCTTTGTGTATCCTCACGCTAAGGCCTGTTGACTGACCTGTTTTAGTCTCCAAGCCTAAGCTTTGAAAAAGGCGTTTGGGGGCCTTAAGACCATGGTTTCACGAGAGCAGCCCAGGCTCTTTTCCCCTCCATACTCCTATAGGAGATGCATCCTCCTTGTCAGTTCTCCAGCTTTCCGCTGGGGTCTGAGCCAGCCTCTAGTTCTGTATTTTCTCAGAGACAAAAATGGAAAAAAGTGACTTTTGGGGGCAAAACTTTAGATCTAGTTGGAGATGTTGCTTAGCTATACACAGGCATTTACATTTGTATTGCCTGACAAGCAAGGAAAAAAAGACAACTATACTGGAGTAGCAGGGATAAAAAAGCACTTTAAGAGAGGTCACCTAGTCCAACCCGATGTTCTGCGGCAGGCTCATCAAAGCATATAATACTCCTGCCAAGTTCCACGTTGTTCCAGCCTGCTCTGAAAAGACCTCCAGTGGTGGATAAACCACATTTCACAACGCAGGCCAACGGCCAGGGCCTTAGCGGCAGATGCTTCCTTCACACCAACAATGGTCTTTTCTATTATGTTTTGGCAAATGCAGAAAGGAATTTCTTCTGTCTTGTAGATCAGGCTAATTCCCTTGCTTGGTTAGTTTCTGTCAGCTGAGCTTTGAAGATGTCAAATAATTTCAGTAGTAGGAGAGCATTATGAGCTGTTCTCTGATGAATGCACCATCAAGGACAACACCGTAATGGGTTTTTAAATTGTTTCCCTTAGTCATAGGCTTAAAATAAAAATTAAAAAGAGGCGGAAGAAATAGTACAAGCATTAGACAAATGTAATAGGAATGCTTAGACACTGTAAAAACCAAGGGAGAATGTAATTACAGACCATGTTTCACTGAAAGTGTGAGTCACTGGAGAAGACTAAAAAAAAATGCTTTAAACATATATATTCAGCTTTTCAGCTGATTACAATTAATGAAAGAACCCCAAACACTTTGGGGCTTGTCTGCTCGAATACTCTGATTCCTAAATCCAGAAATACAAATCAAAGACCACATCCTCAGGTAGTATAGCAGAGTGTGCCGATTCACCCCGGCTGCAAACCCGCTGCTACAGCTGCAGAGCATACACCCTTCTGACAAAACATACCTGCGAACCCAAGGGATGGGGAGAAAGATGAGTATGTTGGACATACGGCTTATATTTAAGTGGTGCATGAAATCCATCAGGCTGGGCCGCCTGGGAACAGCCTCGTATCCCAGCAACGTTGGGTGTGTTGTTAATCTTAGACAGCAGTCAGCACAGGTACTTTCAATAAAAGCAGATTTGAAAAGGCTATTTTTAACCACCGTACACTTGTCTGCACCTATACGAGATCATACAAGCTCAGCATGTCATAGCATGTCATATGCTGAACTATAAAAGTGGTTTTAGCCTGAGATACCAGCTAGGTATTGCAAAGAGTACAAGGAATAGTATTATTTCAGACACGCAAGCGGTAGTGCAAGTACATAACAGCAGCACAGGTTAGATTTTTTTTTTTGCCCAGCTCCTAAGAATGGGAAAGAAGAGCAAAGAACGACATTATGTGTTGGGAAGGTGGAAGTCAAGGTCACAAGGAAACAGATGTCTGAAAACTCTGCCTGTACCCACACTTCTGGACAACTAATGTACATCCTCCCAGCTATCGAGTGAAACCCCGATGCTGCACTCCTGTCTTGTGTAGCGTGTTACTGCATCGCAGCTCATAAAACCACAGGCAAAAGGAAATGCTACAACCCTGAAAACACTTTGCGTGACAAGGAGCAAGAAGTTGTTCTTGTGAGAGACACTGCTCGTAACAAGAAGTAGGGCAGTCTGCCTTACATCTACCTGGTGCAGCCGTGACTTTGGGTAGCGCACAATGCAAAGCGGTTAAAGCTTCAGGGCGCTGACATGCACCCAGTGCATTCAAGTCTTATGCAGGGTTAGTTCCCTAGAAGGCAATACTGCTAACATCGTGTTGGATGGCAGAAACCGATCTTTCCTCATTTGCTCTTGCTTCTCTGGAAACTTTGGCCACAATTTCTTCTCTCCTTTTCCTTACAAATTGCAGAAGAGATTAACACGTATTATATTCTGTGTATTATTCCGGCCCTCCAGGTTGGCCTACCCCACACATTCACTTCATGTCAACTCAGTTGCTGCCAGATTGCTTGCATCTCTGCTGATGGTTTCTGCTGTGGGTTATTTTGGTATGTAGTGCTGTCTGATGCAATCTGTTGTAAACTTACATCATGGCCTGAAAGTTATCCTACAAGCTGTGCAGCAAGGCTCCATCATACCAGAGAAGTTTCTTGGGATTACATCTTTTTCTTACCAGCTATGCTGCAAATTTACTCTTTCATGGGTATCATATACCTGCTCAGGCACAGAACAGGGATGCTATAATACTGTAATACCAAGTTAGGACAATTCTCTGTTTCCATATTGCAGAAACAGAAGGGGAAGTCACATAACGTGCTGGAGTTTCATGGGCTGTAGCAGAACTCTGAGAGTCTTCTCCAGCAGAGAACATGCTGCGTTGCTCTGTAGAACCAGAGACTCACATGGCCTGAAAGGCACGTCAAGAGGTCTTCAGTCCAACCTCCTGCTCAAAGCAAGGTCAACACTGAGTTCAAATGAGGTTGCTCTGGGTGTTACCCATACACCTCCAAGGACACAGATTATACAACCCCACTGGGTCCTCATTCCAGTGTTAATTATCCTCACAATGAAAAATACTTTCCTTACATGTAATTGCCACCTCTCATTTATGACCATGGCCTCTCATTTTCCCATCATGCCCCTAAGAGCAGTTGTTCCTAGTAATCACCTCATAGGAAAGACTTCTGTTATGTTTCCTTCTCTCCTCCAGGCCGAACAAGTCCAGCTTCCCTTCATAGTTGATGTGCTACAGATCCCTGACCGTTTTAGGGACCCTCCACTAAACTCATTCAAGTTTATCAACATCGGAGGAGCCCAAACCTGGATGCAAAATTCCATATGTGGTCTAACGAGTGCAAAGTAAAGAGAAAAAAATCACTTTCCTTGATCTACTGACTATGGTCCTGTTGATAGAGGCCAGTACATTGCCTGTCTTCGTCAGTACCAGGCTGTAATGCTGGCTCACTTCTAACCTACTGTTCACCAGAACACTCAATTCTTTTTCAGCCATCTGCTACCCACCTAGTCAGTCCTCACCCTCCACTGTTACAGAGGGTTAGTCCATCCCAGAGGCAAATACTTTGTATTTGTCCTTGCTGGATTAATGAAGTTCCCGATGGCCCTTTCTTCTGGCCTGCCTAGGTCCCTCTGAAGACGGCCCTGCCCTTGGGCACATCAACTGCGCTGCCTGGTTTGGTGTCATCTGCAAACTAGATGAAGGTGCATACCACCTCCTCTTCCAGGTCACTGATAGACCTACTAAACCGGACAGGTCCCAGCGCAAACCTCTAAGAAACTCCACTTGTAACCTGTCTCCGGGGTGAGCATGAAATGTTCTTTGAGCCCAACGATCTAGCCAGTCTTTCACTTGACTATTGTTCTAGGGTGTGACTAGATTATAACTAGACTAACACACATCCAGGCCGTAACTCTTGAAGTCTCAATGTGGATACAGAGATGCTGTGACCGGCTGTGTGAAACACTTTGCTAAAGCCAAGGCAGATGACCTATTGCTCTCCTGTCATTCACAGTCGTTTCTGTCACAGAAGGCAATGAAGTTGTTCAAGCATGGTAAACATGCTTGGTAAACAGGCTATTCCAAATCACTNCACACATCCAGGCCGTAACTCTTGAAGTCTCAATGTGGATACAGAGATGCTGTGACCGGCTGTGTGAAACACTTTGCTAAAGCCAAGGCAGATGACCTATTGCTCTCCTGTCATTCACAGTCGTTTCTGTCACAGAAGGCAATGAAGTTGTTCAAGCATGAGTTACCCTTGGTAAACAGGCTATTCCAAATCACCNCCGGCTGTGTGAAACACTTTGCTAAAGCCAAGGCAGATGACCTATTGCTCTCCTGTCATTCACAGTCGTTTCTGTCACAGAAGGCAATGAAGTTGTTCAAGCATGGTAAACATGCTTGGTAAACAGGCTATTCCAAATCACTTCCATCTCCTTCACATGCCCAGGAACAGCTTCCAAGAAGACTTGCTCCATGATTTTTCTAGGCAGAAGTGAGACTGACTAGCCTGGAGTTCCCTGGGCTTTCCTGCCTGCCCTTTTTGAGGCTATGTACAATATCTGCATTTCTCCAGCAGTCAGGGATCCCCCCACCCAATCTCCACAGCCACCACAGATGCCAGTCTGTGTCCTTGCAATGGCTTTTCTAAAAGAGCTGTAGAATAAATGCTTCACCTTTAGAACAGTTATTTCATTAGGAAATGGTAAATTGTTTCCTGCCTTCCCACCCATAAAGATCTTAAGTTGTTCCTTCTTTTGTTAATGCAAATAATTTTTATCATACCTTTAAGAGTCCAGGACTACGTCAAAAGAAAATTTTCCATCCTGCCTTTGTCTATTTAAACAGAATAATTGTTTGAAACTCCACCTCAGAAGCCAATCATTAAACATAAAACAAAACAACTACACCTTCTTAGCATCATCATTCATGAGTTAGAGCTGCCTAACGTGGCAGATTGCTGCTTATGTACCGACAAGCTCATCTATCAGCAACAATATAAAGATGCTAAGCAAACACATCACATACATATAACTCCATCAAACATCAAATGTGTCCTTCAGCAGTCCAGTGGTTCAAAACTTACACAACATACAAAAGAGTAAGGAGACACAAAAAAACTATTCGACAGCTGTGGACAGCACCTGTATAAATATGCTAAAGGTAAGTGAGCACGTATGTGCGTTTGCACGTAATCCATAAATAAATAAAGACAGGAGCAGCCTTAGCTGTGAGTGGAGGCAGCTACCTTGGGCACCTCAGCGCAAAGAGGCACAACGCTCCCTTTAAGGGGCAGCCTGGCTGCCTTGCCCATCCCTAAGGATAACCTGGTGGATGAAGGAAAAGGATGGGGAGGGGAGCCGGTTGCAGAGGCAGAGTTGTGAAAAGAGCCTCTCCCCTACCACAGCCTGAGACACTAATCAAGTCTTTAATCACCCTCAAGGAAGGCTTGTAAAGCAGGATAAAGAAGCAGCAACCCCAACGCAGCCAGTCCTTGGGCAAAAACTGCTTGCAAGGCATGGGCTCGCTCCCGAGTCTTTTCGTCATAAGCTTCCCCATGGCCCTGTTTTGCCTAGCAGCTGAGATAAGTTTTGAGCTAGTTCTACACAAACGTGAATGACTACTTTTTTTATAAATAAGCAATGATATTAACATTACTTCAAATAACTTCATTTTGTTGCTCTTTGGAATAATCTATTCCCTCCTTAGCTGCAGGGCAGAACTGGCTCAGACATCATAAGTAATATAAATGCTGAAGCCGTCTTTATGGAATCGCCTAGAGAGATCTGAATTGATATGATTCATGCTATTATGTGCAGTTAATTTTGTCTTCAACTACTTCATTTTTTTTATCTAAAGAAGTTTGTGCATTGATTTCATAATTATTGCTGTTAATTTTCTATGTAAATTAAATGTCTTTCTGCCCGTTTACATGGGATATCAAGGTGTACTACAGCAAGTAATGAACCAGCCACTATGAAGGTAAGAAGACACTGCTTGGTGTCTGTAGAACATTCAGCACGTGCCAGCATGTCATCTACATTTCAGATCTCCTATAAAGAGGAGAAAAATTTGCCACAAAGGGTACAGAAGTTTTACCCTCTTCTTAGCACCCTGTTGTACGAGGATGGACTTGGAACACACACACACGCACACCTCCACACCCAATCCTCAAAATCCTAAAAAATGCTCTCCTGTTCAAACTTCAAATGTTTGGATATTTTATATCATCTCCCTTGGCCTGAGGGTTAAAATCCCTGGTTTGAAATTCTAGCTCCAGCAAGGACAAGAGGTAAGGCTAGCTTTAAGACTTTACCATGTCTCTTTTTAGCTGAGAAAAGTGAAATTAAAAAAAGAAGTATGTTGATATCCAATCGCTTAACAGGTCTGTGTTCCAGTTGGATTTACGTGGGCATCCACATACACATAAATGTTGTCTGTATATGCATGTGAATACGGGGTACATACATAGATGTGTGTACTGATTAACTCTCTCAACAGTTAAAATCTTCCAGCTATTAATAACAACTCAGAAAAGGTAGTCAAATTGCTTAAATTAAGTCACTAAACTTTAAGCAAGAGCTACTTTTCAAGATCTTTCTTTTATTACTATGCATTCACTTCAAAAGCATTACAGAAGTCTCATAACATGCCTAGAAAGACGTCATCATGCTGGTAAAATAACCTCAAGATGCTTTTCTGAAAACCTGTACTTTGCTGGGTCCCTCAAGTACCATTATTCCATGAAGATAATGTTTTCATAATGTAATTGCAAGTCTGTGATGTTACTGTTACTGCATTTTAATAACACATGTTTAACTGTGTAAGACAGTGAACAAACACACTGCGAAAAGCCATGGCCCCGTAATCGTATTCAAGGCAATTCTCTTCATAAAATTTGAAAAAAACCCTGGAAACCTGATTTTACATAAGTTAATTGCAGTGGGAAAAAGATTTAATGGGAGGCATTAGAATAGCACCACAGTTAAAACACAATAGTGAGCAAGGCAAATTATAGACTTCTTTTAAAATTAATATCAAACACCAGCTCTACAAACTAAATATGTAAATGTCTCTACTGAAATTCAGCTGCTTTCTTAAAATCAAATCTACGGACTCCTCTTTGGAGCGTTATTACACACTTCTTTGTGCTTTTGCCTAGCAACAAGCCTTCTGGTGCTGGGTGCTCTCCGGAGTGACGCCCTTATTATCAAGACGTAGCATATCTTCACATCTTCTGCTGGGTTTTTTTGCAGGGGGGAAGACAGACCTATTTCAGGTTTTCTCCACATTTGTTCTGTCTGAAACGATGGGTGCGGCAGGTAGGCTGTGNTTCTTTGTGCTTTTGCCTAGCAACAAGCCTTCTGGTGCTGGGTGCTCTCCGGAGTGACGCCCTTATTATCAAGACGTAGCATATCTTCACATCTTCTGCTGGGTTTTTTTGCAGGGGGGAAGACAGACCTATTTCAGGTTTTCTCCACATTTGTTCTGTCTGAAACGATGGGTGCGGCGGGTAGGCTGTGGAGCTCTCTGCAGCTGACGTTAAACAAAAGGTAGTGAGATGTATTCTTAGCTTGGGGTGTAATGCTGTGGCTGTATTGGGAGCCTTGCGGAAGACGTAGTATTATTTGAGGAGTCCGCGATCCTGAGCAGGCCATGCCCGCTCTGCCGGACCTCATAGCTCAGGCCTGAGAAGCCCGTATGTTATTAATGCCATCTGTAACCCATAATATCTTTGGGAAAGGTAAGCTGTACGTGGATCAAGGGGTGGAACGTTGATCCTGACCAAGAGACCACTGCACGTTTAGGAGCCGGCGATCCACAGGACAGTTTAACCTGAGCAGGCGCATGCCTGTGCAGTGCTGCACACCCCGCGGGGCTCCCGGGCTTGTGTTGTGCCGCACAAATCCCATGTCGGCAGCGGGATACACCCAGCCAGCTCAGTGGAACCCGGGAGCCTGTGGGCAGCTCCCACTTCGTACTGCCGTTATGCCTGGCCTCGTCTTTATCGGCAAGTCCAGCAAAAAGTTCTCATGAGAACACTCTTTTGGAATAGATTTTTTTTCTTGTAGGGAAATTATGTTAGCTTGAATGACCAAAAGGGAGCCTGGACAGCATCTGCTCTGCCCTGTGCAGTGCACCAGGAGAAAAACAATCCGGGCTCCATCCAACGCTGCATGAACACAGGATACCCAGCATCTGAAGGGATGTAAGACGTACGAGCTATCTATGCTGCTCTTATTAAAGCAGCTATCTTACTGTTAAGCCATTTGTTGTCAGGCTTTTCTTATCGAGACCCTGAAAGAACCCTGCACTGGCTCTCGTCTCGCCACCATCACCACCCCCTGTGCAGAACAGTAACCAGTACAGGTGAGTAATCGGCTACTTCCAATCATGTTCAACCATCTCGCTTGTGTTTATTCGGTCGCTATACCCATTTACCACACTAAACTTGCAGCGGAAGCAATTTTTAATTTTCTGTCATTGCACAGTTGTACTCATGATCCCATGGGCTAATACATGATGTGATTGTGTTTACTCACAAAAGCTCTTTTAAATGATGACCAATGCACCTAACCGCTTTAATTTATTTATAGGACTGAACAAAGGCTTTAGACCCAACGTTTGCTCTCGTATTGCCACGGGCTATCATTAAATTTTAATTGACAACCTGAATCTGCCCCAAGAGCTATTTTCCTCATCTCTTCCAAGCACTCACAGGGTGTTGTTCCCTGGATCTAGCTTGCACTCACCCAGAGCTGAGAAGTGATCCCATGAGCATTAAGTTTTTTGCCAAGCTTAATTCAAACCCCAGTTCTAGAATAACAGTGAACAACACACCTAACCTCGTTCGAATCAAAGGCCTTTCATTTTTATGTGACAGATTAGAATTTCTGAGGAGGATGGTGGTTACTCGCCATGGGTAGGGCTCCCAGCAATCCCCCGTGCACCTGCACTAACACCTCCTACAGCTCCAGTCTGAACTGAGAAAAGCCTTGACTAGTTGCCTCTGACCTTCTCCTTCAGGTTTTGGTGAGGTTTTGAAAAGCTTTGCAAAGAGGAGATCTTTACTCTTCTGGCCTACGTCTCATCAGAAAAAGACCCACTGCTGGAACCATCACTTGTGCAGCTGGGGTTGGAACCTGTGGCATTTCCCCCATCAAAAGGGGAAGGAAATAACTTGCAGAGGACTGCACTCCCTAAGGCATTTGGCCCTGTAGGTGTTCACTTAACTGCGTTTACATTCTACACACACACTACCCCTTCCTGAGTTGCCCGTGTCACTTTTAGGAGGACGCTTAGGACTGCGCGTTTCCATATTGAAGCACCATCTCTATGAACCAACCTAACCACATTCTGTCAGACAAAAAGCAGAGTTAACAGAATTGGCCACTGTCATAACGCATTCTGGTGACTATCCAAGTGAGGGGACATAGCCACCTCAACGTAGATCCAGCCGCAGGCTACAACCATTGTTTCAGAACCGAACACGGGAGCATTCACTTGTTGCCCACCACCCACAGTATGTGTGCCTTCCATTGTGTGTTCAGCCTATATATAAACAAATAGGGAAGAGTGCAGTGAGCTATAATATTGCTTCAGGTTGTGCCTATACACTTCCATTTTCCATTTGAATATTAAATTTACCATATATTAGAAACTGCAGAGAGAATATGACCCACATGCTGGCTGCAGCATGCGAGCTCTTCCCACAGCAAGCATCTTTATACCTTATTTCAATACAATGAATTTTTTTCCACAGGACTGTTGATACAAAAATAGTCATCGCTGATGGTGCTATGAAAAAGGTTATGCTGCTTGCCACAAAGTTATAAAAGTTATAAACTCATTACCGTGCAAGGCAGATGGTCCAAACGTAACCCAGCCTTCATGCAGGGCTGCAGCACAGCCACCATATACCGTGCAAGCACAGATCTGCTACTTTCATTTTAACCTACAGCTCCCTGATCTTAAAACAGCCAAGTACTTTGTAAGGAATAAAGAATTCTGCCCTCCGTGGTGAGCAAGCACATTTGCTTAAAGAGCCGTGATAGAAACATTTGCACAGAGCCTGCAAAAAGGAATTGTTCACTCTGCACGCATAGAGAACTGTTGAATGTGCTCCAGAGGATTAAAGAGCGGTTAAAGCACTGGGGCCAGACAAGACATCACAGGAAGACAGAGCGGGCAAAATAGTGAGGGGCAGGGAGGCAGATGGAGAAAACAAGATGGATACTCCACCAAAGTGCCATCACCTTAAAAAATACCCCAAAAACCTAACAAAACAAAACCCCACAGCAATACAGACTTCCAATATGTTTTTTTCCAATCAGGCTGTGAAGGTAGATAGGACGTTTGATACAAGCAGTGTATTTTTATTCTGGAAGCAGCCTGATTCTCCCTCCTGCTAGTGTATTTTATTCCTAGAAAAGACTACCAGCTAAGAAGAGAAACCCACAGCTATAGACTCTATATAAACTAAAACAGTGAGACCTAGAAAAGCTAAAGTAGGCAAGGCAATTAAAAGAGTAAGGCAAAGGAGATAAACCGTGCCAACTACACAGCAGGTATCAAATGTCTTTTTAGATTTATTTAAAAGAAACATTTTTATTTTATATCTTTTACTGCAGTCTTGGTTCACGTTCAATGCACTCAGCAAAAGCTCACTGCAGGATTTCCTTCAACTTCAGCAAGATTTGGATCCGCTCATGGAAACACAGGTTCTCTTCCCATTATCATAAAAGATGCACAGCACACGGGCAGCGTAAGCAAGACGCTCACCCATACATCTACTACTTGGAAATCATGTTGGTAGCAGCTCCCTCCCCATGAGTTATTTCACTTTAAAAATCAAAAGTCTCTTTAAAGATGCATCAGAATGATTGCTCCGCTTCAGTGGGATTGCATTAGCAGATCCAGGAATATTGTCCGGCAGCCAGAATACACAGCTATTTGCTGTATTACAGTATTATCTAGGTAGGATATAAATATTGGGTGAGGGAGACAGTTTATGTCTCTCCTTGGCAGGTCTCCGTATATATATTAGTGGGATAATACACAGTCATGTGCCTGGCCGCTTCTCAAATCACTGGCACCATGAGTCAATAGCAAAGTGAGAAACGGTGTTATCAAAGTTCAATACGTCGGCACTTATGCCGAACCTTTTCCTTAGCCTGACTGTTGGTCTTTCCAGTAATGTGTAGCTGCTTTTCACAGCAAATTTATACTGAATTGTGTTTGAAGAGAATGGCTCTACATACCCTTAAGCTGCTAAAGCAAAGAAAGCCGTATCTCTAAACCTGAACTGATACACAGAGAGATAGAATACTTTCTCAGTCTTACTCTCCTTTTCTGAATTCAATTGCTGGCTCTACAGTTGCGTAACAGGAAAACCTGTCCAAAAGCCTACAATTGTATGCTACAATCATACTTTGAGAGACTAACCCAAAGTATCCTGAAATGTACTGTCTACAGGCCTGGTTTGCCTTTACTAAGAAGCCTTTTGTATCCTTTGAGCAATTTCTGAAGGCGAGTTTTACCATACTCTTGATTCCTGCCTTCTGACTTTTACTGGGAACACTGAGAGTAGCTTTCTTGTTTCAGTGCAGATCCAGACTGTTTGGCAGGGGCAGTAATACCAAGGTATCCGATGGCCTGTGCATACAAGCAGCTTATTGTGCTTGTTATCCACAGCCCATCTGGAGTGATGGTGCAAAGCGTTCTGCAGGAGGGAAAGCCTTATGCTCTCTGCTGCACCACTTGCACCTTGCCTCAAAGCCAGGGGGCTGCGGCCACCGGCTCTGCTCTGCGCCAGCAGCTGCTACAAGGCCGGGGGATGTGGAAACGCTCTCCTGGCAGAGAGGCAGCAGCTTCCCCCCACACCCTTCCCAAAACTGCACATATCCTGGACCTCAGCGCGGACGCAGTATTACTTACAGAAAGAGTTTTATGACTTTTACTTTGCTTTCAGCTGCTTCACCAGGATTTAACTCGCAATGCAATTCGGCTCCTTCCTCCGATTACTTGAGAGCTTTAAGAGATACCTTTGTTAAAAGCTTTGTGAAAAATCCAAGTTAAACACATCAGCCATTTTCTAATCCTTTCAAAGAATCAAAACAGGTTGAGGAATTGTAACGTGCTCTTGGTTAAGTTCTGCTCTTTGGGCTGTATAGGGCCGTATTTTTTCCAGTGTTGTGTAACTGTCCTTAATTATATTTTCAATTAATTTCCTGAATGGATAGTAATACTGTCTACGGCGAGGTACACCACTTAAAAGCAAAGAAAACAATTTCTTGAGATCGTTACTACAACATGGTAATATAAGCATGCATCTTGTATCCTAAACAGTATCAGGACAAACTCGTTCAGACCACTGACCAAAGATGCCATTTCCTTTCTGCTTATGACAGATTTATTAAAAAAAAAAAGAAAGAAAGAAAAAAAAAGAAGAAAATATATTGTAGGGTAGATAGTCAGATAAACTGATAGAGAAGCTTTGTATACACTTACTGGATTAAATCTCCTTTAATAAAATGGAGTTGTTTCAACAATAATAATAAAATCCTAGAAGCTGGTTTCCAATAATTCATCACACGTAACAGAGGCAATCTCTGTTTTGCACTGTTTTCTTTATGACTTGGATAAATACCATCTGGCGGCAGGGTGTTGCGCTCGTTTGAAGGATTAAAAATGTGAACTCATCTTTGGCTTTGCCCTAAGGTTACTAAAGAATGTTCATTTCCTGGAAAGCCACTCTGAGAGCTCACTGGTCCCACCTCTCTCTGAGAAAACGGACATAAATGTGTCATTTAGTTTCCTCATGACCTTGCTGTTCTGGAAGAACAGAACAAGGTGAATCTCCTCACATGCTAGCTCATACACATACCTCTGATATTTTATCCTGTTATATAGCCGCTTTTAAGCCTCCACCAAAATAAAAACATGTACTCGAATATGTCTAGTCTGCAAACCAGTTAAGAACATTTAAAAATCTGGTGCTTTTTTGAACCAGGATGTTAAAGTCCATCTCGGTGTCTGAATCGTGTGAGCTTTGATACTGCAAATGGATTTCACACACAGCTGAAGCTTTCCGGAGTTTGAATTCTAGTCTTTTTTTATGCATTAAGGCAGGAATTATTTGGAACATAGATGTAATCGGAAATTGGCATCCCTCAAATGGGGGTAAATTTGAATCCTTAGCTTTCATACAATATTTTCAGTCAATTGGTTGGAAAACAGCATCAGTTTTAAGCACTTGCTTTTCATCCTTATGCTACGCTCGCTAGGGTCTAAGAGTCATGCACTTGCAGGTAGATAAGTGACAGACCAGCAGCAATTAAGTACCTTCTTTTAAAAGTACTTAAAAAAAAAAGGAGCAGTTTTATTTCTCACTTGTTATATTTATCCTGACAGCAGTTTTTTAAGAAGGTATACGTTCAGAGTAATAAATAATGTTTCACTTCCCATAGATCCAGCACCATTGCAGAAACATTTGCCAAGCAAATTCACCAAGTTACTTACCGTGATTAACCATAATTGCTGACAATAATTTAAATATTTACACCATACTATAAACTGGGGCTTTAGAACACGGTGACTAGAGCATGGTGCAGTCAGACGAAGGAGTCCAGATATGGATTTCCTTCTCATCCTCCTGGTTCATCTTCATAGGCCACAGATACGAAAAAATGCAGCATTTCTAAGCTAGGCTGAGACTCTGTGTTTCCTTTTCCTAAACATGTGAAAGTGGTTATTTCTGTCTTCATCCAGAAACCCTTACTTGGTCAAACTTTTTTTTTAACCATTTAAAAATTCCTGTTCTGTACTTTGAGTCTGTAGTAGCAATGCCTTTATAAAGGTTTTTGAGATTGTCCAGTGTGTTAGTATAAGCATCCGTTATTCTTACTTACACTACCATTAGAGTTTTTCTTCTCAAATAAAAAACAAGTCTCTAGAAATGCAGCATGCAGCAATATCCAAACCACAGTTGCCTTGGCCCCAGCATTAGAATGTTTCCTGTCTCTCAGTCATTGATTACCTCGTTTGTATATCAATCCTGCAGAAAAGCAATGCCAGAGAGAAAGATAAATTCTTATCTCACTCCTTCTGCCTACTTAGGAAGTCAGAAAAATGATTTGGTGGTGCTCGAGAAGGAAATCCTCAGAAGGGACTAATGACTTCCCCTTTTATTGTAACCCTTTTACAATCCATCACACTGACTGGTAGATTTAGGGCTTCACAGTCAGATCTCCCGGCAGCCGGCTGCACCGCAGAAGTGATTCACATATAGTCCTATAGCAGACATTTCCAGCCCAAAAGAATAAATTGTGCCTGCATCCATACCTTAAAAACAGCCTTCCCTGGAACCGTGGAGGCTAGCAGTGAATAACAGCACAGGCCTGCAGATGAGGACACCTGGATTCTGTTGCAAGCACGAATGTAGCCTCTGTTTAGTGACTTGGAGGTCCCTTAGGAACCAGATCCAGTACAGAGCTTACAGTGTGCAGTACTTCACCCTGAAGCATCTGATCCCAAAGCAATCTGTGCTTGGTACCTAGCTGGTTTATCAAAACGAGATCCAAAGTACCCGGCATGCTAGACTGCCTTTTGGGGCCCACTTTCATGAGTATGCCTGGCTTGCAAATGTTTTGAACTAGCAACATTTCCTTCTTCTGTCCTCAGACAGTGTTAAGAAATCACTCAATTTCAGTTAAGATCCATAGCCTAGACACCAGAATGACTTCTCCCCCCGACACAGAGATGGCTGAAACTTTTTATTATAAAATAAAGAAGCAACAGGGTTTCCCTTTTAAACTGCAGTGGTGTAGTTGTTACCTAGGTTCAATTCCTTTCCCAATAAGAGAGGTTCAAACCTGTGCCCAAAAGATTGTAATGATGACTTTCACCCTATGCTAGTTGGGGTGCTCAGCACCTCTCATGCTGAAGTCATGCCACCACTTCTGGGAAAAAATTGCTGGATCAGGGAAAATGTGATTTCAGATTGGCTTTCCCTATGCTTCCCAAAGCACCCGCTGAGCAGCAACATGCTGGGCTTAGACCTTGTACCTCCCATGTCTGGGCATAACTCCAAATTTTTAACTAGAACCACCAACTTGCTTCCTCTAAGGATCATGTTTTAAACTAAAGTAGCCTCTTACCCCTGCACTCTAGAGAGATCCCAGTCTTGTCAATACAAACTGCACATGCTCTGGGGTAGATGTGGAACAGAGATCCATCCTCAGAGTCCTNCTGGAGAGGGGCTTCTTACAAGGGCATGAAGCGATAGGATGAGGGGTAATGGTTTTACACTGAAAGAGGGTAGATGTAGATATCAGGAAGAAATGCTTGACACTGAGGGTGGTGAGACCCTGGCACAGGTTGTGCAGAGAAGCTGTGGCTGTCCCCTCCCTGGAAGTGTTCAAGGCCCAGGCTGGCTGGGGCTTTGAGCACCCTGGGCTGGTGGAAGGTGTCCCTGCCCGTGGTGGGGGCGTTGGAATGAGATGGTCTTTAAGGTCCCTTCCAACCCAAACCATTCTATGATTCTATGATTTCCTCCATACTTCAGTATTTCAGTTTGTAACACTGAATCGATGCTCTGTATCTTCATATAAGTAATGTGAGCATTAAACAGAGATGTTTGCAGCACAGTTCAGCAGATGACAGAAACTGACACAGCAAAGTTTAAAAAGTAAAAGAAGTATCTCCATGGGACAGTTACTCTAAACTCACATTCCATGTAAGCTCCTCCCAAAGCTCACAACAAAAGCAGATACAAATTGATTACAACAAATATCCAGTAAACACAAAGACGTTTTTATATCTGTGGGCCATGTAACTGACATTATGGTATTCTTGATAGCTTTTTTAAAAATTCTATGATCTATTAATGACTAATGGTTTAATTCCCTGAATATTATATTCTAAGTCAGAGAAGATTATTTACAACCACCAAGATTTTATAAGAATACAAAAGTCATTCAGCAAATAAAAGAAAAAAAGCCAACAATGGAAAATAATTGCAAGCATTAGCACCTAATGAAGTGAAAACATGGCAACACAGTGATAGTAAACTGGCTAGATTGGAAACTTTTTTGATATATTGCATCAAATATTCAGTCGATAGAAGAATCAAAAAGCCAGATGGCGCTGCTTTCTTTAGGCAACAGGTCTCTAAAGAACAAACCGTTTACATACATATGTATTCTTGAAGATAGGAACCAAAAGAAAAAAACATTTGCAATGTGTTTCTCATAGTCTGCCAGTAAAACACCAACATAAACCTGTGTTTCTACACACAGCAAATAATACTCAGCGTAACTGCAGAGTGGAATGAGTGAATGAAGATCACGGGTGGAATGAAAACATCTGGAAGTTCTGCTGAAGGCACTCAGCACTTTCAGGTCTAAGTTGATTAAAAAAACTTCTTATGTATCACATTGTAATGATTTCAGTCTAGTCTAGTCTATAGGCTGATTGTTTACCACATCCCAAAACTGACGAGTACCTTCAATATCAGTTTTAAAAGCAATGCCAAGGACTTAAACAAAACCAAGTGTCTTTCTAAAATATATGCTCTGGTTCGGCCACTAGCTACTGGGCAAACTGTAAGTGGGGCTGAGGGAAATTCGAGCAAAATGATCGCGATAGTGATTTCTGGGCTCAAAATATGTATTTGAGATGGAATTTCCTCTTGCTACTTTGAACCATGTCTCAGTAATGGAAAGCAATCAAATTGTNGCCACTAGCTACTGGGCAAACTGTAAGTGGTGCTGAGGGAAATTCAAGCAAAATGATCGCGATAGTGATTTCTGGGCTCAAAATATGTATTTGAGATGGAATTTCCTCTTGCTACTTTGAACCATGTCTCAGTAATGGAAAGCAATCAAATTGTGCAGGTATCATTTTAAATGATCCAGACCTAAAGATTTCACGTGGTTTCCTCAAACAAACAAACATACAAAAAATTATACCATCAAATTCCTGGCTTTCCAGAAAACTTCTGCCTATGAACCTGGCAAAAAGACAGTGTGAGAGGGATATACACTGATATTTGTAAATTTATATATCGGAACATTATCATGGCAAAGAAACTACCAAAAAAATGCTTAAAGGCTGATGAGCACGAGCCAGCAGTGCGCTCTGGCAGCAAAGAAGGCAAACAACATCCTGGGCTGTGAAAACAGCAGCACAGCCAGTAGATCATGGGAAGTGATTATCCCCCTGTGCTACTCAGCATTCACGAGACCACCTTTAGAAAACCGCATCCAATTTTGGGCTCCAAATACAAACCAGACATCAATAACCTAGAGCGAGTTCAGCACAGTGCCACCAAGATGGCCAAGGGACTGGAGCACTTGCTCTGCGAGTGAGAGTCTGAGGGAACTGGGCCTGCTCAACATGAAGATTTGAGAGGACCTCGTAGCAGCCTCCCAATACCTATGAAGAGCCCACCAAGAGCTGGGCTCTTCACAGTGGTGCCTCGTGGGAGGATGAGAGAAAACACACATTAGCTGAAACAAGAAAGGTTCAGACTAGACAGTAGAAATAACTTTTTCACCATGAGGACAAGCAATGGAGCAGGTTGCCCAGAGAGTCTCCAAATCTGGAGGTTTCCAAAAACCAGGCGGAGGTGAAGCCCTAAGTCACCTGGTCTGACCTCACAGTTAATCCTACTTTGAGCAAAAGGTTAGAGTAGCTGACCTCCTGATGTTTCTTTCAACCTGAATTGTCCTAAGAATCTAGGAACATACAACTTCCAGAAATTCTGGACAAACCAACCTTAACTAGGCACTCTTACTTGACAATGAAAACAGCCTCACTATTTGCACACTCAGGACAGGTGGTCTCCCTTGCTGCATACATTAGTCACACTACTAAGCTGCTTCTGCAGTATTTCAGTGCACATGTAATGCACATAAACTTATCCCATTGCACACAGTGGAACTGGAACTCAGTCTTGGGAGAGTCCAAACAAAACCAATTGGTTCAGATCCTACCGCCTGTGCAGCCCTGTGCACAGTCACAGTCCTATTACAAGGCAAGAGCTCTAAACACTTAGACTGCTGTAAGACTGTGATATCTAGCAAGGATCACTTATTTTTTTAAAAGACAGTAAAGTTAATAAAATACATAATGAATGAGGATGGCTAGACCTTGGCCATGGAGTCTGCTTTTCTGGTTTTCATTTCTTTCCTCTGGCCCTTTGCAAGGTAGGTGCCTCAGGACCTCGGGAACCTCGCCACTGCTATAGCATCGGTGGAGCTGGTGTGGGGAAATTTTCTTTTCTCCTCCCTCCCTCCCTCCTCTCCCTGTACATCTTGTGAGCTGGGAACTACTCCTAAAAGCGTGAGTCTTTGATACAGAAGAACCCTTTGACCAGCTCTTTCCCCTCTCCCCCTTTTTTCTTTTTTTATTTTTGAACTGCATTTCAATAGCACACATTGTTCTATGAACTACACTTTGGAGTAATTCCATATGTAGAGGCCTTTTCATTTAACTGGATTATTCCTTTCACTGAATCCCGCTTTGCGAATAGTAGCTATAGGGCCTGATTCTTCTTTTATTTACCCCATTGTTAACAAGCTATGTAAGGACATACAATTCAGATTCACACCTGTACAAAGACCTGGCATTTAAAACAGATGCATTCTTTGCTCAAGTTTACAGATAACCTCTGGCCACTCTCTCTTCTAGAGCACTGCATCTGGAAAATACATCAGGCTTGCTTTGTCTTTAAACTCGTCCTGAAATGCATTACTGAGAATGTGTTATCCCTGGCCTATCACTGAGTATACACCTGATGAAAAAAGTTACAATTAAAGTTTCAAAAATAAACATTATTTTCCAGAGTTTGCACATAGAGGTTTTTAAGCCATTTTCCATCTATTTAATATCATAAAATCAAGAAAAAGAATGGAATGATAATAACAAGATTCTGTTGGCTGGAATAAAACAATGACAAAATAGTCTGGAAATGTACATGCAACTGATTTCTTCATTACCTAGGTGTAGATTCAGCACCTCTAAAGTCAATTACCTGTATACTCTCTAAAAACACCACACCATCTCTTAAACCTGTACGTTATTTGCATACTTTGCAGCATGCAGCTAAGTTGCGCAGCTTCGGATGCATGCAAGCACGTGCTTTTCTTAGCTAGATAATTTACCAGCTAAGATAAATCATTAATGCACATCACAGTACGTTCCACAAACAGTTTTAATAAAAACAATGTTCGAGCTCAACAGAACTTTTAGACCAGCCTCACAACGCCAAACTTGCAACTTTATATCCCATCTCATTTCAGCTATACAATTTTTCGCAACAACTTCTGCATGAAAATCATGTGTTCCTTAATCGCAGAAGTGTGTAAATGCACACATACGTACATATGCAGTGACTAAAAAAAGGTGCAGTGATTTTACTGGGACTTTAAAAAGGAGAAATTAATATATAGAAATAGACTAAAAACTAAGCTATTTCAGCCTGAAAATGTAAAAGTTATGAAGTCCCTAAGGCTGAGGACAAAAATAGGAGCTTTATTTCCTCCTATTGAGCCTCTTTTATCCATACTCTCGACATTTATTTCCTATTTGAAATAAAAGGCTGAAACTAGTTTATCAGATAAGCGTTGTGCAGTTAACACTTCTTGAAGAGTGAATGCTGTCCCCTTACAGTACAGGCAGATGCAGCAATGTGAGCAGACTGAAGCAGTCTTTCCAGGATGGAGTTAATAGAAAGCTTAAGCCAGCAGCACCAGACCTCCTCAGGAAGCATGCTCTGGAATTAGAGATCAGCAGAACCACCTGACAACCTGGTTGGCTGTCATCATCTGAAAAAAAAATAAAAACACTTCCACTGACTCTCCAGGGAGGAATGCCACTAATTCTTATACAGCAGTTTTTCACTCCATTGGCCAGGCTAGGGGACTGCACAGTTATCTATGTACACCCGGCTTGTAAGTAGGCAGCATGCTGACATGCAACATCAACCCTATGCAGATTTCTTTGGTTTCCAGATGACGTGTGGCCGTGCCACCGCTTTGGAGTCTACATTCAGATGAGACGCAGCCACTTCTGGACACCTCGTCAGTGCAGTGCAGCACCCTAGCCTCCTCCCTTTCACGGGAGGCCAAGGCCACCCGAGCCCTCTTCTCCCTGAAGCCACCCTGCAAGGCACAGTCTAGCTAACATCTGTGCTACAGTCACACTAGCCACTTAAATAAACAATACGAAGCACTGTGTACTATGTGAACATCTGTTTGCACGCTGCAGAATAGAGCAGTTAAGAGGTTCATTTGAGTGTACAGCTAATTTGATGTGTATGTGAATACAATGCACTGTGCAGAAATGTGTTAGTGCGTGAAGGACAGCAAGCCCAGGGGACGTAAGCGCTACAGCATGGAAGAGTCATTTAGGTAACGGGGAGTTCTTGCTCTTCACAAGACAAAATTAACCGCCTTACACTTCTAAATGAATAAAAAATGAATCCAAAAGAGTCTTGTTAAATTGTATATCCTGGGTCAGATCATATTCACAAAGTCCAGATGTCCCTATTTTAAGGCTAAACCATTTGCGTAGATGTTTCTGCTTACTTCTAGGTAGGAGCTTACTCATTTCCTTCTGGCATGAGTCCAATGCTGCTTGAAATCTTCTCAAAAAGTCTGTTTCAAGTATGCATGTGCCAAGCAAGCCAGCACATCTTAAGCAAAAGGATTTTTAATCACTAGTTTCACGGATTTTAAATTCAAAATGGATGCTTGTGATCGCTGAATCTGATCTTCTGAATAACAGAGGCCAGAGACTTCCCTGTGTGATTCATTAAGCCCACAACGAGCTCTATGCGAACAGGCAGCAAGTCTTTCCAGAACCTACTGACTCAAAGTGAAAGGCACCATCACTTGCCTCGGTCATTGGCTTTTCATGAAAGCCCACAGTAAATCAAAATATTCAGGCTGATTTCAAAACTTTGATATTATCGTAACCATCCACGTATCTTGATTCCAGGGGGCTGCCAGGCACACCTGCAGTTTAAGCTATTGCAGAGCAATTCCAGCCACTTGCAATGCGCAGTAGGCTATTATATAGTGGATTCACCAAAATTCCTTAACCCATGGTGTGCCATGCTAATCGTTCACAAAATGGTTTCTGAAGTACCAGAGAATTAGTTACCTGCCTACAATACAGAAAGCCACGGTCATACCAATATTATATACCCACAAATGCAAACCGTTCTTCCCCAGACACTTGTACCAGCCCCTAAAAGCATTCTGACAGCCGCCTCCTCTGATTGTGCTACAACTGTTTCTAGCTACAACTTAGCTACAACTAATTCTCAGATCAAAACTTTGCTTTGACAGGTTTCAGCTTATCTAAATGTCTTTCAGTGAGTGTTTCTTGTCACAGAGGAGAGTGATTAAGGTTTTAATGATCGCGTAAGGAATCACCGTCAAAGATATTAGGAAAAGTGTGTTTCTTCCTTTTTCTCTCCAACGTGTAGCCTTGTCCAGACAGTCAATTTAAACTTTTTTGCAGTCTGTACGTGCTCGATAGCCGTGATCAGGCCCGACCTTCCAGCCTTACCTGCCCTATATTGCTCTAGACTGGGTCGCAGTTTGTGGGAAGTCAGTAATTTTGTGACATAAATATTGCAAAATAGTGCATTGCTTTATGGAGTTAATAGCATCACTTAAATATAGAATTATTAAAGAGCCAGGGTATGCAACAGGACAGATCTAAATTATGTATCATCACCCTGGACACAAAACGAACTACAGGAGATTATCTTGCAGTGTCAGTTACATCACTGGATATGTCAACTGCAAAGAAGTAATTCCATACAGGCACCATCCATAATAGAAAAAAAGCTCCATTTTCATCCACGTTATGAAGTTATTTTGAACAGGTTGCCTTGCTGGGAACTAGCAGACAGAAACACACAAAGCAAAGACTGATTTTAGAGATGAATGGAAGATGCAGGGAATTTTGCAGTTTTGCTTCTAGGCTCAATGTTTGTCAGGCCCTTCAAATCTCCAAATTAACGCTTTGATTTCTTTCCCCACCCAATTTTTCTTTGAAAAGTGGGACACCCTGCCCTTAGGCGGAGAATATCTCTCTAGTGCATGCCGTCCTGGCATTCATGGAGAGCATCACGGAAACTCTTTTCTCTGTCTTCTCCCAGCTCCCAAGTAGTTCACATAAACACAAAGAGCAAGCGCCAAGCAGGAAATTATGACAGGACACCACAAGAAAACAACTAAATGCATAATTCAGGTGACAATATGAAGAAAGAAACCCAGTTTCTTTCGTAGAGTTCACACCTATCAGGAGTCGTGAACTAAGAAGACATCAGATACCAACAGCTAGCTATTTTTTGAAATGTTATTTTCATTAGAATCAGGCATTTGGAGCAAGAACTGCCTAAATTAAGTACTTAGCTTTAAAATGATTTCTAAACCACCAGGATTTTCTGCAGGGTATAATGTGAGGCTTGAAGGAATAACAGGAAACCAAAAAGGGAAGAAACAGCACAAAATACTGTGCGTTTACTCCAAGTATTTTCAATCATACAACACATGTTCACCGCTTCCCAAAATAACCGAACAAGAAAACTACACATATCTTACAGTAGAAAGAAAGGGCTTGGGGTTTTTTGTTGTTGAGAATAGCTAAAAAGAGGCACTAAAATGTCACATATGTAAACCTAGATGCTAGCAAAAAGAAAAAGTAGGATGTGCAGAGGGACGTAGGCAGGGATTATAAAAGGTGATGCAGTTGTAACTGATACAAAGTACCAGTTTCGGAATTGCAGCCTCCATATCCATGATAAATAGCTCAGGCGGTCTGGTTTCTTCATCACCAGTACCCTCCTCCTCAGCTCCTTCCCTCAGGCTATATTTTTGAATGACTGATCTGTTTTTTCCCATCGAGAGATTATACCAAATGCCGTTTTGTTTCCTTGAACCTGTGCTCTAGTTAGGAAGTACCAGTTTGCATAATGACTTGTTTTTACAGTGACCACAACTACCAGGTAGCACCGTGTACTTTTTATTCTGGGCTGCTTCAGATTGTCTCTTTGGCCACATACATAGTATTCACTCAGAGAAAACGAATCCCTAGATTTAAGAAAAAAAAAAGAAAAAAAACCCCAAACAAATCCCTCTCGAAAACCAAAGCAAACCAAAACACTCTTGAAACTTTAGTGAAAATGCATAACGTTGTCCTTTCTAGTTAGATTTCATTACTGTTCTAGGGTCATTCTGTGCCTGTCACACAGTCATAGCGATTTTGAGGGAAAAAACCCAAATCAGTTAATAAACATTAATGGCTTGAGAGTCTAATAGACTGCAAACTGATTTCATGGCTAAGATGCAAAGATGCAGCGCAATGGGTCTTTTTTTGTCTTGCGTATTTCCATCCAGGTTTCAGTGGCTGTTCGGGCAGTGGTCCCAAGGACCCTCGCTACACTCTCCAGTATCTGCTCCGCATAACACTCACCAAAAATCCTGACTCAGGCTCATGTGATAACACTTGCAGAGTTCTCATTTTATAATGACTGTGCTCAAATTCACACACAAACAAGAATGACCTACCACACAGTATCGTCTCCTTGCTTCACTACGTGGCTGCAGACCGATTGCATCACCAGTCTATCATCTCTCTTGCCACCAGCTTGAGCCTGCAACTATTTTTCTATAGGGAGCACGGGGTCCTTTTCAAAAACAGTACCTTTTTTTTTTTCCACATTCACCCAGCAGAACTAACTGAAAGGCTGGATAAGAGGAAAATTCGTGGGCTGATGAGCACAACAATATAAAGATGCAACACAGATTTGCCTGTTTCGGACCAAATCTGAATACTGGCTCACAGGCCATTCCACAAGCTCAGACTAAGCTGTTTCTCAGTCCCACTGACATTACACCCATTTCCCGTAAGATGCTATTCTCACAGATCTCTTTGGCATGTGACTGTGCCGTACAAATGTCCAAAGTGAAGGAATAACTCAGCACTATCAGCCCTAAGTGTCACCTACAGTGAACAGATCTTCTCTAATTTTTAGGATTAAGGGCAGAACATTCTCACTAGAGCGAATTAAACCTTTACAACTGCCAAATAGGTTTATCGAAAGGCATTTGCAAAGAGCTACAGAAGATGAAAAAGGGGCAATTAAAAATGTAGCAGTATCCCTGAAAATGTCACTGGACACTTGGAGCCAGAGAGGATCCTGACCAGCATTTCTTGGTGTCCAAAAACCATGGCAGTTATGGTCCAAGTATATTTAATGACTGTTAAATTAGCTGGTAATGTGTCTGATAAAGGCTAGCCTAGTCAAGTGCATTACTGAAGTTCAGCTACTACAAACCCTTACTAACGAACACAGAAGGACTGGTTGGGGACGTGAACGTTGGGGGCAGCCTTGGCTGCAGCGACCATCAGACGGTGGAGCTCAGGATCCTGTGTGGAAGAAGCAGGGCAACAACTAGGATTACAACCCAGGACTTCAGGAGAGCTAACTCTGGCCTCTTCAAAGACCTACTGGGAGGAATCCCATGGGTTAGGAGGCTCTAGAAGGCAGGGGGGCCCAAGAGAGCTGGTTAATATTCAAAAACCTCCTCCAAGCTCAGGATCGATGCATCCCTATGAGTAAGAAGTCAAGCAAAGGAGGCAGGAGACCTGCATGGGTAAGCAAGGAGCTTGTAGAAAAACTGAAAGGGAAGGCCACTTGGGAGGAATATAGGAATGTTGTCAGAGCATGCAGGGATGCGACGAGGAAGGCCAAGGCCCACTTGGAACTGAATCTGGCAAAGGAGATCAGGGACAACAGGAAGGGCTTCTTCAGGTGCAAAAGGAAGGCCAGGGAAAATGTGGGCCCGCTGCTGAATGAGGCAGGTGCCCTGGTGATGGAAGACACAGAGAACGTGGAACTGACTTTGGTCTTCACTGCTAAGACTGGCCCTCAGGATTCCCAGTCTCTGGAGATAAGAGAGAAAGCCTGGAGAAATGAAGACTTCCCCTTGGTTGAGGAGGATTGGGTTAAAGATCACTTAGGCAAACTGGACACCCACAAATCCATGGGCCCCGATGGGATGCACCCACGAGCGCTGAGGGAGCTGGCGGATGTTACTGCTAAGCCACTCTGCATCATCTTTGAAAGGTCATGGAGAACAGGAGAGGTGCCTGAGGACTGGAGGAAAAACGATGTCACTCCAGTCTTCAAAAAGGGTAAGAAGGAGGACCCAGGGAACTACAGACCAGTAAGTCTCACCTCCCTCCCTGGAAAGGTGATGGAACAGCTCATTCTGGAAGTCATCTCTAAGCACGTGGAGGAGAAGGCGGCTGTCAGGAGTAGTCAACATAGTTTCACCAAGGGGAAATCCTGCTTGACCAATCTGATAGTCTTCTATGATGGCCTGACCGGCTGGGTAGATGAGGGGAGAGCAGTGGATGTTGTCTACCTTGACTTTAGCAAGGCTTTTGATGCTGTCTCCCACAATATCCTCTTAGGTTTAATTCCTAAGCTTAGGAAGCATGGGTTAGATGAGTGCACAGCAAGGTAGATCCAGAACTGGCTGAATGGCAGAGCTCAGTGGGTTGTGATCAGCGATGTACAGTCTAGTTGGAGGCCTGACCACTGCTTATCATTATCTAAAGGGCGGGTGTCAAGACGATGGGGCCAGACTCTTTTCAGTGGTGCCCACCAACAGGACAAGGGGCACTGGCATAAACTGGAGCACGGGCAGTTCCACCTGAACATGAGGAAGAACTTTACCGTGAGGGTGCCAGAGCCCTGGCCCAGGCTGCCCAGAGAGGCTGTGGAGTCCCCTTCTCCGGAGAGATTCAGCCACGTCCCTGTGCCCCCTGCGCTGGGGGCACCTGCTTCAGCAGGGGGTGGGACTGAACAATCTCCAGAGGGCCCTGCCAGCCCCTGCCACACTGGGATTCTGTGAAACCCAAAACCTAAGGAAAGGATTGGGCTTTTTCGAGCCTTGGACTTGTTAAGCACTGATGACATAGTGTGGTTTATAGCTTTGCTTCAGTGTCACTGCTTATTGTGCTTACCCTTTAACAAAATAATTGTAACCACCCCGGCAAGCCATAACACCACCTGAGCAATGAATATGATATTCCCATCTACTAGAAACATCGCAGGTGTGAGTTCAACACAGCACTGGCTCAAAATGGTGCAACAAACATTCTTTTCAGCTTACGGACATTCTTCTCCTGTTACCATATACTCTCCTTGGCATAAGAATAAGAGTTACAATACATCTTTGCTCTCATAATACCTTGTTTCTTCCATTTTCCATTGACTATAACAACAAAACTTTATTTCTCTCTGTAAATATTTTCTAGCCTGATGTACTAAAGAGGGGCAGAGAAGCTCACTAGGGAACAAGACAGATGAAGAATTCCTATAAAGTCTAATTAAATAATTGTTTGCTGTGCAGTTTGTGAAGACAGTAACTTGTGAGTGTATACTGTGTCGAGGGGTTTTTACCAGATGAAAGTTAATGACCAATTCAACACACTCCTGAGTACAGTGAAGTGTAATCTTCAGGGATCTTTAGCATTAAAAATGGAAGCCTAACCTGTGCTTAATTTGTGCTCAGCCACATCTAGTTGTCCATATCCTCCGTGGACTCTAAAAACTGATTCAGTCACCAATTAAGTCTGCTTTCACAAAAAATCACTGTGAACTCAAAACCACAAGTCAGCTACAAGAAGTCAGTGCATTTAATGCTGAGGTGAATATGAATTTCCATCAAACCCCACTGGAGAAACTCCAAAGGACGAAACAGTCACAGAGACTCATAAAATTTTAAGGTGCTTGCCACAATTCCACTCCCATATCCACTCAGTAGCTATTGCACGTTAGAGAGGCGTGCCCATCTGCTGCATGGAAAAAACTGCAGTGATATGGTATATCGATGTGATGTCAACATCAATGTGTCACAATCGTTAAGCCTGAGTCTGCATTTTGGGGCAGACCCACTTCGTAGGTACGCTGCAGTCCAAGACCTCATACACACAAACTATATGCATAAAGTCCAGCTGGAGGACTGGCGGAAATGAACTGCAGGTAGGGCATGGTCTTGGTGCGTGCCCCTGAGACTCAGGCTAACGGGTAATTCCCAAGCACCATGGCTACAAAGCGAGGACAGCCAAGTCTCTAGACCTCCTGTCCGCAGTGGCCTCTTGTAGCGTGCTCACGATTGTAGGTCCAACAGCTTTGTGTTCATTGCACTAAGCAATACAACTGGGGCTTCCCTCCACAGGAAGGGAAGCCTGTGTAAAAATCGCATCTTAGTGATAAAGGAATCGCTAGTAATGCTTCTACATCGTCTCTCTTTACGCAGGGTCTAGCAAAAGGCCTTTATACCTTTTCTAAAAAGTCAATTTATATTTAGTTATATTTATATTCTGTATGCTTATTTATACTCTATATACTTGTTTACATTCTATAAATAGACTATCCTTTAATTCTGTTTAGAGAGTGAAAAAAGCGATTTCTAACATAGAAGGTTTTGAAGGAGTTAACCTGAGGAATACACGTCTGGACATCACACACAGGAACAGGCTCCTTGGACAGCTACTCAAGAACACGTTCAGCACACATAAGCAGTTCATTCCTAGCCTTAAGAGAGATTACATGTGGTTGTATCAGACACAACTTCTTTCTAATTATTTATTCTTTACTCTGAACACTGTTAAATTTTAAGTAGCGGAAGGTTTGCTTGTAACAATAACTTTTTTAAAACCTAATTTAAATTATTTTGCTTTTTTTCGTACTTTAGGCTTACTTTACTGCTGTCATTGCCTCTTGTGTTGTTTCTATGGATTCAAGCATTCCCCTGACGTCCGTCCTTTGCCATAGCACAGGTGGGAAAAATAAGTCTAGGGAGAAAAAAAAAAAAAAAGCTAATGAAACTGAAAGCCTAACAACCCTGGCGAGCACACTCTTAAAATAAATCCCTAGCCTTCAGCTTTAACTTTATCAAGATAGAGTTTTCTGAAATTAAACATTTGCACACCTTACCAATGACGTCTTTAAAGAGCAAGGCTGTAACGGAATTCCGAAATAAAGATGTCAAAGAGCGTCTTGGTTTGGGCTGGGACAGAACCAGTTTTCTTTCAGTAACTTCACTTTTCAGTTCAGTCTCTTCTGAGAAACTGCCCTCTCTGAAATTAACTGCGTGTTTTTCCAGACAGTGTCTGCTTCTAGCAGGTATAAGCCCCGGTTTATTAAAAAAAAAAAAAAAGGATAATGAAACGAAAACCTAACAACCCTGGCGAGCACGCTCTTAAAATAAATCCCTAGCCTTCAGCTTTAATTTTATCAAGATAGAGTCTTCTGAAATTAAACATTCGCACACTTTACCAACGACCTACATCCCTCCCTAGCACAGCACGAACTGTAATTCTCGGCCAGCACTGGAAATTTGGTCTTAAAGCAGCCGCCCAGGTGCCCAGGCCCCGCTCAGCCGGAGCTCAGCGCCGCGAACGCTGCGTGTCGGCGGCGAAAAGGCCGCTGCCGCAGGGCCGGACGCGGGGCCCCGCCGGCCGGGGGGTGCCGGGGAACCTCCCCGGGCCGGGCGGGAAAGACAGCCCCCGGGGCGGCGTGTGAGGAGGGAGGGAGGGAGGGAGGGAGGGAGCGGGGGGGGGCCGCGGCGTCAGCTCCGGCGATCGCCTCCTCACTGGAAACTTTCTCCTCAGCGGCCCGCCGGTGCTTCCCGCTACTGAGCCGAGCCGGGCCCAGCCGGGACGAAAGGGCTCCCCGCGCGCAGCAGGGGCTGGGGCCGAGGCCG
>VZSC01007400.1:96942-118180 GCA_013398225.1 Steatornis caripensis | reverse complement strand
GATTTCTTATACGTGCTGGGTGTTTCTGCGTTAATTCATACCGACATACGTAGGGATGCTGCTAAAGCAGTCTCAGAGCTGCAAGTGAGGGGTTCTGAGATCTCCTAAACTAGAGGCGAGGTGTCCAAATAGGAACAGGGCAAACTGTTTAAAACGGGGGAAAGCAGCACTCGGGCGGTTATATATTCAATTTAACTTCAACTCCTGAANTGTTTCTGCGTTAATTCATACCGACATACGTAGGGATGCTGCTAAAGCAGTCTCAGAGCTGCAAGTGAGGGGTTCTGAGATCTCCTAAACTAGAGGCGAGGTGTCCAAATAGGAACAGGGCGAACTGTTTAAAACGGGGGAAAGCAGCACTCGGGCGGTTATATATTCAATTTAACTTCAACTCCTGAAAGGATATTGAATGGGTCAACAAAATCCATCTGTAAGCATCGCCAGGAGAACAAGGTGCAAAGTAACAGCCGGCACGGTTTGGTCCAAAGCAAATCACACCAAACCAACGCAATTGTCTGCTAGGAGTCAGAGATCGTGCAGATATGGAGGAGGCACAAGCGACGATATATTGGGAGGGTTTGGTGAAACCCTCGGGCACGCTCACTGGCGTGAGGCTGACGTGGAGTTAACAATGGCGGATTTTCCCAAAAGAAACGGGTCGTAGGGAGGCAGAGACAGCAGTGCGGTTTGTTCTCCTTCAGCCCAGCACTTCCCTGGGTGAGCCCTGCTGGGCACCAATTTTCAACCAAGAACGGGACCATTTGGAATGGTTTTGCAAGAAATCGATGGGAATTATGTGAAAACATGAAAGATCGAAAGAAAAGGATGGTATCCATGTAGGGCTAGAAGGCTGTGGGAAGAGGTAGTTGTGATCTTCAAATACTGGAAAAGACTGCCGCAAAAGGAAGGGACTACGCCACTTCAGCTACGGAAAGGAGGCAGGACAAGAATTTCTGCTCTTAAAACACTGCAGGAAATGTTTAGATGAGAATTTAGGAAACCCGTTGTAAGCCCCCAAGGATAGCACAGCACTAGAACAGTTCACACACCTACAATACATGATCGCTTCCACTGGAAGTTTTAAAGAGCAGATTAGACTCCCAGCTGTCAAGAACCGTTAATGAGGGAGTTAATCACGTTGGAGGGCAAAGGATGACGGGATAACCCCTGACCAGCTCTTCCAATCCTTCTTCTCCTCCTTCAAATCTTCTGTGATTCTGTGATTTGAGATTCCTGCAGGGCTGGAGCCTGGGAACACAGCTGAACCCTGGGCAGAGCTGGAAGAAATGGAGAGGGATGAGATAAGGAAGGGAGAAAGTCAGATTTCATCACGTTCAATTTATCTCTCCACTGCCACCCAAGGCAGCCTGCGAGCAGATCAGAGCGCAAGCTTCCTAGGTAACACAGAGAGAATAAAAGGGGGGAAGTGTCAGACTGTAAGCATCGCCCCGCAGTCAGGACCTCCACTTACTCCAAGGAGTTCAGAAATCACGCGTGGAAGGTGCGGAGAAGGTCAAAGGATTTTTCCGTACCAGGTATAACTGCCAAAACCATTTTGAAATGTCAGCTTTGGCAATGCACACGGTACGTCCCATGGGACAAGAAGGTGACCACAGGGAAGTAAAAATGCTCCAGTCAGCAACAATGGTCTTTCCTTGCAAATCCTGCAGTGTCTGGTTTATGATGGGTCACGTCCCACCAAAGAGGAGGGAGAGGTGACTCAGGTTCGCAGATCCTCTCGGACGGATTGAGGTGAAACAATTACTCGAGGTCCCTGCGCAAGCATCAGTTTTAATGAGAAAAGTGCAACTGTCCCACTTAGTTTGGCATCCCATAATGTACAGCCTTACAGAAGGTTAGAGTAAGCCTTGTGGTTATTCGCCGCATGTGTGGGGTTTGAGCCTTGCATTATTTGCTAGAGAAAAAAGGATTAAAAAGAAAGAGAGAAAATAAGAAAGAGAGAGAGAAGGAGAGAGAGAAAGAGATCACCAGTCTGGATCCCAGTGCTGGCCTGGCCAACAGGGGTCTCTGGTCTCCTCCAGAAGTTCCCCCTGATGGTATTTTCCGTCCCTTTTTATTCTCATCCCTCGATAAGGATCTCCTCCTCCAAAAGTTCCGTTTCTGGGCGGAATTCAGCATCCTTCAGCTATTGTTTAATTAATCTCCCCCCGCCTTGCTTTCTTCAAGTCCCACGTCCCCCGCTGAGCAAACAACCCTCTTGTTCGGGCGGCTTTGTGGGTCGGCGGAAGATTGGGTTTGTTTAGCTTTTTGCTTGGTCTCCTGCATGGTAGTGCAGTCTCGGGGCTTTTGGATTTTCCCTACGCCAGCGGCACAGCATCAGCCAGGAGAGCAGCTGCTGGTTTGGCTTAACGAACACAAACCTTTCCTCCATCTTTGTTTCTCTCTCCTGTCCCCCCCCACCCCAGGAATGGCAAGAGGGCACGAGCGCCCGGAGAGCGTGCACAAGGTTTGTGCAGCGCTTGGACGCCCTCGTCTTCTGCAGTTCACAAGTCTTGACGATCCAAGTTCATATCATTTGCAATGCCGAAGATACCCAGGAGTGTCCACATTTTCCAGCTTAGCTTGCTTTTGTTTTGTGACTTCTCTGCTTGTTCTTTGTGGACGGGTTGTCTTTTTACAAACCTCTGCCGCCGTTTCTTTGATGATGATGTTCAGTGGCTTTGGCAGCGAGGAGAATCTTTTCTCAGATTCAAGATGTCTGCCTCCCTGGAACAACCATCCCTTGGAGTCCTACAGGATTACACAGAACCCTGCAGGTTTTGCGAGAATATTGGACCAGGTTAAAGAAATATTATTGGAAGAGCGATGTCCCATCTACTGACAGTTCAAAAACAGTTGTAATTTTTTACTGAAATCTAGAAAACTTAGGGTAAATTCACTATAACAATTTGGGTTTCTTTCTTAAAATAATTCATAGGACTTTTTCTGTCACAAATCTAAGATTTCTGCCTAAGATTTGTATGGCTCTATATGCTAATAATTACATTTCCAATGATGAACATAAGTGAAAACGTTAACAGGGCCAAACATCTACACCTCACCTTTGAAGAAAAATGCCCGTGGAGGCTCGTTGCCCCTCTGTGACTGCTGTGTCCAGGTACAACGTAGAAAAGTACAAGCGTGAGGAGCCCAAGAGCCACAAGCGTGGTACAAACCAAAGGATCAAGGGAGGCAGAAGCTGAATGAGCATATGCCATACACACCCGGGTGGCCAGCTTGTTGTGGTGAAGATCAGAGACCCACAGAAGTAGAGTAGCTACTTATAACTTAATGCTGGCGTAACCCCCCGTGTCCAGATTCCCTTGGAGATGGAAATCCCTTCGAAGACGTGGGTTGGAAGGGCTACAGAAGAACCAGCAAGAAGCTTATGTGTCTCTAGCAGAAGGTGAGCGTGATGGGGTGAAGGCAGATGGCTACCAAGGCACGGTCCACAGCCTGCCAGTAATTACATCTCCCTGAAGAGCATCCAGCTCTGCTTCCAAACTGTTAGAAGATGGTTTCAGCAGGCCCAGACCTGCTGGGCAGGTGTAATTGACTGCAGAGCCATGGCTGCTCCCTGCGGTGTAAGACATGGGTGAGATTTGGAGTGGAGAACTCTGCAAGAAATGCGTTGGGTTACTCCACAGACAGTGACTGCTGTAACTGCATGGCTGCAGAGCAGTTGCAAGTAGTGTTGGTCTCTGGACCAGATTCACTCTTAAGCAAGGACATTCACATGGTCAGCGATGTGAATTTAGGACTCTGTGTCTGAAGTGGAACTGGGTGCTAGACCCAGGGTCATCAAAACAACACCTGTGCTGTGAAGGACGGGGGGAGTGACATGGCCACCCATGCCAAGGGCAGAAGGATGTGTTCAGGGAAATGCATACAGCTCCTGGTTCCTCTTCTTGCTCTCCTCTTGTTTGTGAAGAACGTGCTACGCAGACAGTGACTTGTCTCTGAAACTTGTGGAGGTGTGGTTTAGATACACAACGGTAGCTCAAAGCAAGGTTTACCAAATGCTTCATCTCTGTCTTGCTCAAGAACACTGGTAATATTTGCTGTCGCTGAGCCCTGCTTCCCTGTCAGCCCTCCCCGCCACTCTTGATGGTGGTGGTAGAGGTTGTGCTGCTCTCACCCGCCTGCCCCAGGAGCACGTACAGAGGGGAGACAGAGGCCATCAGGACTCCGGGCTCGCAGGAGAACTCATCTCTCCTCCTGACCCAGTGTCTGAGTCATGGTGAGCAAGCTACTCTGAATCTTGGTTTTCCTATTGCTAAAGCAGCGCTAAAGCTTATTATCATCTTTGTAAAGTCCTTTGAGATTTACTTTTGATGAAAAGGTGCAAAAGAGCTAAATGTTTTCACTGCTGAGTAGATTTTAAAGTATTTCAGCAGGAAGGTGGGTACAGCCACTATAAATACGTTACGTGAACTTCCCAAGACAAAAGCTGTGCAGGAAGCCTTTCTTCCAGAAAGGTTTTCTGGGTTTGGGTTTTGTTTTGCTGTTCCTTGATGCTCTGATGACACCCTGTGGACTTTTCCCTGTACTGCTGCGGCTCTGCAAAGACCCAAGGATTCCATTCTTTTTCTCCCCAATGGCTCTTCTACATTTTTATCTAGTGACTTTTTTCCTTCAGGCTGTTAACTCACGCATTAACGGCCATTAGCAAGGGAACCACATCGCTAATATTTTTCCTGTGCATTGCTGTCTTGCTAACATTTGCTGGTTTGCAATTAGAAGGTGGATTGACCTAGAGCTCTCCATGACCAAGCGTGCTCCACTGCATATCTTGACACGCAGCAGCAGGTTTTGGATGTTCCAAGTGATCTGTCCACTGGGACTATGGTGATTTGAGACCTCCTCCACAATGACATTTCCCCAGATTTAGGCTCTCTCTGGAAGAATATACTTGTCTTTTGTCCCCTCGGTCCCAACTTCCATGCCAAAAGAAGGATTTATTAATTATTTGTAGTTGTTCTGCCTTAAAATGTGTTGCCTATGTGCTCGTTCACGTTGTGGGTATGCTCACCGTCAAGGGCTGATCCTTGAAGAGCAATGTTGGTGGGGGCATACAGCAGCCACTGTCTTCCCACGGTGTTCCACACCGTACTCGAGAAGTACTTTCCCTCTTAGTTTCCTTCACTCACAGAAGAAATATTAAAGAAAGGGAAGAAGCAGGAATTGAACTTTCTCCTATGAGTGTGCATCCCCATTCGAATTCATACTATGAACGCAAGCAGAACCACCCAAAAACCAGCGAAGAAATGGAAGAGAGCATCAGAGTTTTCCACGGCAAAGTGTTAGGACCATTCTTCCAACAGCAACATACTTGGAGACCTCATGAATGGTATTCGGTTCAGTTAATGTGGACAGAGCTTGAGATGGCCACACTACAGAACAGAGATACCTGCAGAACATACGGGGAAAACAACAGACCTAGGTGTACGCAGTTTAGGGGAAAAGAATAGTCAATATTCCGACAAGGCGAGATTCAGACTAAACCTTGGATAAAAACTTGCGTTGAATTTTATTGGTGATGTTGTCCCAAATGATAGCAACAAAAGAAGAGTCAATCTTACAGATTCTGATCATCCTCTTCAGCTTGTCAGTGGTGATAGCCACCAAAAAGTCTGTCTTTACTGAAAGACGAAGACGGTGGATAGCCGAGGGCTTGCGTGAGAGCTCCGCTGAGGAAATGAGACTAGGCTCAAACACCGCCAAGGAATTTTGTGGGTAATGAGGGAAAATCTTTGAAGCAATAGCAAACTTGTAAGCATGGAAAAAAGAAAGAAATGTTCCTCCTGAGAGTGGGGGCAGATACCGCCACCAAATATGTTACAGGAGGCAAGTGAAGACCTCAGAGTACTTCAGCCCCAGCAGTAATTTAAAACTTCAGGTGGAATAAATTGAATGGAGGCCACTGGGGTGGATGTTCATCAAGAAATAATTCCAGCCCCTTTGGTTAGATGTCCACTGGAATGTTTTCTGCTCAAAAAAGCACATGGCGCACTGCTGTGAGCTGTCGGAAGATATAGCTGGACTGAGAGAGATGAGATGGGGTGAAATGAGATGAGGTGAGATGAGATGAGATGAGATGAGATGAGATGAGATGAGATGAGCAGCCAGTCAGCAGCGTTCCTGGTACAGCAACGATGTCAGACCATCAGAGACCAAAATGATTAGTCAGACTGCTCCCTGCCTTATCCTTCAGCTAAGTTTGGAACAGAAGATCACATCAACTTCCCCTACAAAGGGAGAAACAATACCCCCGGGAGGCCTGGAGCCTGGCTCCTTCCTCTTTCTGTGCACAGCGAAGGCAGACAGGAAAACTCCTGCTGCAGAAGACAGGTCCTGCAATCCAGCCGCACGAAACGACGCAGCCGCTAACATGTTTCAGACTCCAGAGTGCAGAAAGTTGCACCTCGAGCTTAGTGCATCACTTCCCAAGGAAGGGGAAATGTAGTGTGCGTCCTTTTTGTGGAAATAGAACAAGGCAATCTCATTGTTTGTTACCATGTATGACCGTCTCACGTGCCCTACTGAAACCCCAGACCTGCTCTCATTGCTCCCTGATTTCGGGGATGCCGCCGCACCTTGTATTACGGGAGAGGTCACCAGCTCTGACCTTTCACGCTGTTGGAAATGATCTCACACCCACGTGCTGAGGCACGTTTCACTGTCCTTTCGGACCGTGGAAGCACACTGAAAGGCATTCTGTTGCATGTCTTGCCCTCAGCAAAGACAGTTGCGATTGTCCAGAGAAACACGTGGTTACTAAACGATATTTAGACAATTATGGTAAACAGAGGGAAACCTGTGGAGATTTCAGGTACCGTCTCTCGTGAGGAATCCTATGGTTATGGGCAACTCAATGGCTCAGGACTCCCAAGCCAACTTTTTCACCTACAGCCTAAGGGTCCCATACTTCCCCCACAGCATCTTGTAGATATTCCCCACACAGAGGGCTTAATGTTTGATACTAAATTTACTTATTTGAAGGTATTTGATGTTACGTGGGATTTTGATTAAGCAGAGCAATGAACTGAAAGCACAATACGAGTACAAATGACAGCAGAAAACAGCAGTTGCAGCATACCATTCAATCACAGCACCAAGGTGATTCCCAGTCTCCATGATACGCTCACCACCCTGGCCCCGAGCATCCCTGCAAAGGAATACGGAGGTTGAGACCAGCTCAGGCCCGTTGCTCTCTTCAGAGCTCTTGTTGCTTGTGGTCCTGTTTTTGTACCCTCTGCGTGGCTGAGCCATGGGTACACTCCCTCGTTGCTGGTCTGGCTAACTCCGAAAGACGTTCAAACCCTTTTGGTTAACTCCGGGACAAACATTCACCCAACCACTCGATCCGCTCAGCTGACAGATCCAGCTGATCCATAACAAAGGCCACCCTCCAGTTCCCTTTTTGCTGAGATCAGTCCAGGTTTATTTGCAACAGCTGTGGCCAGTCGTGCCTCCTTTTCTTCCCTGGGCTTCACGAGCCCTTGCCCACCTCCCCTGAGCATTCTTCCATTGCAGGGCTTTATTGATCGCTAAGTACATGTCTGATGGAGTCATGATTTCAAACAAGCATGGAACAGCTTCTGCAGTGGCAAAATCCTACCCAAGGATGAATCCAGGATAGCAACCAGAAAGACTTATTTGAGGAAAGAGATCGGAAATTCTGCATATTCACCCAGGATGCCCCCATATTCAGATGACCTAGGGAGAGTCCCAAAGTGTCTGTGAGTCGGTCCAGGGAGGGTGTTTTGTTAATCTATTGTCTCGCCCGATGGAAATCATCAATCTCCCTTTCTTAGTTAGGTCACAGTCAATTCCATGGCTTTTGTGAAAATCCTTGACACAGCAAACAGACAAAATCGCAGGATGTGGTTTCAGACACACGCTGAAGGGAAGATGAGTTCCTACAGACGGAGCGAACATCTCGCACATCGATAGGTTGTCATGGGCAAAACTCAACTTCACATTGTTTAATTTATTGTCAACTAACATAAACTTTTCAATACTGGCTTAGGTATTGAGAAGAACCAGAAGACAAGCAATTCAACAAACACTTAGGGAAATTCTTTTTCTCCCCCTGCCGCAGGCTGAACTTCAGTCCAACAGTTTTTCTCCCTGCTAGTCTCAGCTCCCCATCTTTTCACCGCACACTGTGCTTGCTCTTTTTGGAGAGACAGTGGGCAATGCAGGAGGCTGGGGTCAGTGCTTAATGGTTTCTGTCTACCACTCCTTGCTTCTTACTCTTTTCCTCTGTTGCTCCTTGCTTCTTGCACCTCCCCTGCTCTGGTGCGGGAGCCGCAGTCCCTTTGGGGGTGTCCCTGCTCCGGTGCGGCTTATCCACGCGCCACAGGCCTGTCAGAGGTATGTCCTTTGGCACAAAGTGCCACCTTCCGAGGGGGTGTCTCCGGCAATGTTGCCTTCCGTGTGTTTTCTTTGATTTCTCCTTTTGCATTTCTTCTCACACGTCTCCTCCCATGCCTTGCCTTGTATCGCCACTCCGCCGTTGGATTTCTAAACAAAGAAGCTCAGCCTCCCTAAGGCCAGAATCAATCTCCAATTGCTCTTCACTGCTGTATCAGGAAATGGCCTGTAGTAAGACTTTTCTCCGGAAATAAAGCAATAATAATTCTGTAATTTCTTGGGATAAAAAGACTTTCACCTGAAATTGTATGTTGCGGGAAGAGTCCCTGGAAGAGGTCAAAGAGCGGTTTGGAATGGGAGGACTTGTAGGATTAGGCGACGTACCCTCAGGCTGAGGAGTCCCAGTACCCAACTGTTCAAGGTACCAGATTGCCAGGAGATTCCATCATCTGAAACTTTGTTCCTGAATAACTGGGCATAGGGGATGCTGGGTAGGAGGGCTGGATACTTGTTCACTCCCCTGGTGTAACTTCAGATTGTTTCTACAGAGGAGTGAGCTACCAAGCAAACAGGCCCGTTTGTCATGGCACCGCTTGTCGACGGCACAGTGTCTTTAGGAGCTCCTGGTGCATGCGGAGAGGCAGGGAAAGGTATAGGGAGCTTTGTGAGCAACGGAGGTACACTGAGATATCTGTAAGGCAGAGGGAGGAGCCCAGAAGATCATAAGATAGCTTGCAGGTTCAAAGCCGAGTTAACAAACTCTCCTTTATCAGCACTAAACAAAGCCCTTCCTTCACAGGGAACGCTCTGCTTTCCTTTGTGTGTATCTCCAGGAGAGCATGAGGGCTGAAGCCAAGAAAAGGCCCTAACTGCCTTGCAAGGATGCTCACAGCGCGAGGATACCCTCCGCAGGCACCCGCCGGCGAAAGTGCCTCTCTGTGTGTCTGCTGAGGCAAAGAACTGATGGAAAATGAAAGGCCTCTCCTCCTGGCTTTATGTGTCTTTTTCCTGACAACTCTGCCAGTAGCGCCAGTTTCGGGAGCGATGGTGAGCTGAGGACACCAGAGCTTGCCCAGCGTCTCACCTCACAGGGAAGGAGGGGAACCTATTGCAAAGAAGTGGCAAAGAAGCCCTAAGGGATACTGCCGGGTGGCTGTGACCTAGAAAGGGCTCAGCGGACTGAGCGCAGGCGCTAAAGGGGAGCGCTCTGAGAAGGCAGCGCCAGAGCTGGTCATACACGCCGGCACGATAGTCCGGGATTCACAGAGCAGACCAAATGTCCTGAGGAAGGTCCAGGCTTCAGGAGCTTGTCTTTTGCCGTGCCCTGGTTCAGGTGGCGTCTGGGCTGCATGCATAAATCACAGCAGCAAGAAGTCATCCTCACTCTCGGCGCTNGGCCCTGCCAGCCCCCGCCGTGCTGGGGTGCTGTAATACGGCTATCACTTCTCCCGCAGCAAAACCAGCTCCTAAATATCTAGCTTGATTGCCACTGCACCACATTCCCCACAGTTTCATTTTCCAGAAAATATAAAGTGTCAGCTCAAGTCCAGAAGCAGTACACAGATTGAAGCAATGTGGTTCATCCAATCACACCTACGGCAGATTTAATAACACAACTGTTGAGGAGCACGTGGAGGTTTCTGAGCTGATTCTGCAACAGGTCTGCTTGGATTTCATGGGGACAATGCTCTGCCTGACCACAGAAGCCCTGCTGGGCCTGAGCCAGCTCTGCGTAACCCCAGGCCAGGTATCTGTGCTGTCGACAACCCAGGCATGCTGCCGATGGATAACAAGAGTCAAGAAGTCAATACACCACTCTATCGTGAAGCATCCATGCTATATTTCTCCTTTTCATTCACGGTCGCATTCATTGATTTGCACAAAGATTTGGGTTCCTGGTTTTTGTATCACTTTCAGAACTTAAAATAACGATTGCAGAGCTGTAGCCCCGTAACCCTCCCCCAGGAGAAAAGCCATCTGCTCATTGTTTTAGCTCAGCAATCCGATGTCTGCACGTTCTTTTTCCTGGCTGGAAGTATCAGCCTGCACCCAGCTCAGCGCCTGCTTTGAATCCGAGTTTAGAAATGGGATTTAAACAGACTTCCCAATTCTGCTTCAGCATGAATTCNTTTCTCCTTTTGCATTTCTTCTCACACGTCTCCTCCCATGCCTTGCCTTGTATCGCCACTCCGCCGTTGGATTTCTAAACAAAGAAGCTCAGCCTCCCTAAGGCCAGAATCAATCTCCAATTGCTCTTCACTGCTGTATCAGGAAATGGCCTGTAGTAAGACTTTTCTCCGGAAATAAAGCAATAATAATTCTGTAATTTCTTGGGATAAAAAGACTTTCACCTGAAATTGTATGTTGCGGGAAGAGTCCCTGGAAGAGGTCAAAGAGCGGTTTGGAATGGGAGGACTTGTAGGATTAGGCGACGTACCCTCAGGCTGAGGAGTCCCAGTACCCAACTGTTCAAGGTACCAGATTGCCAGGAGATTCCATCATCTGAAACTTTGTTCCTGAATAACTGGGCATAGGGGATGCTGGGTAGGAGGGCTGGATACTTGTTCACTCCCCTGGTGTAACTTCAGATTGTTTCTACAGAGGAGTGAGCTACCAAGCAAACAGGCCCGTTTGTCATGGCACCGCTTGTCGACGGCACAGTGTCTTTAGGAGCTCCTGGTGCATGCGGAGAGGCAGGGAAAGGTATAGGGAGCTTTGTGAGCAACGGAGGTACACTGAGATATCTGTAAGGCAGAGGGAGGAGCCCAGAAGATCATAAGATAGCTTGCAGGTTCAAAGCCGAGTTAACAAACTCTCCTTTATCAGCACTAAACAAAGCCCTTCCTTCACAGGGAACGCTCTGCTTTCCTTTGTGTGTATCTCCAGGAGAGCATGAGGGCTGAAGCCAAGAAAAGGCCCTAACTGCCTTGCAAGGATGCTCACAGCGCGAGGATACCCTCCGCAGGCACCCGCCGGCGAAAGTGCCTCTCTGTGTGTCTGCTGAGGCAAAGAACTGATGGAAAATGAAAGGCCTCTCCTCCTGGCTTTATGTGTCTTTTTCCTGACAACTCTGCCAGTAGCGCCAGTTTCGGGAGCGATGGTGAGCTGAGGACACCAGAGCTTGCCCAGCGTCTCACCTCACAGGGAAGGAGGGGAACCTATTGCAAAGAAGTGGCAAAGAAGCCCTAAGGGATACTGCCGGGTGGCTGTGACCTAGAAAGGGCTCAGCGGACTGAGCGCAGGCGCTAAAGGGGAGCGCTCTGAGAAGGCAGCGCCAGAGCTGGTCATACACGCCGGCACGATAGTCCGGGATTCACAGAGCAGACCAAACGTCCTGAGGAAGGTCCAGGCTTCAGGAGCTTGTCTTTTGCCGTGCCCTGGTTCAGGTGGCGTCTGGGCTGCATGCATAAATCACAGCAGCAAGAAGTCATCCTCACTCTCGGCGCTGAGCAACAGAGGAATGCTGCCAGAAAATTTTGATCGAGCCTGAGAAGAACAATCAGTTCTCCACCATCAGAAGTAATGGAAGGTAAGGATATGAATAGTGAGTAATTCCAAGTAGGTCAGCAGCTTGAGGGAGGGGATCCTGCCCCTCTGCTCTGCTCTGCCCTGCCCTGGGGAGGGCACATCTGCAGGGCTGGGGCCAGGGCTGGGCTCCCCAGTTCAGGAGAGACGGGGAACGGCTGGGGAGAGCCCAGCGCAGGGCAGCGAGGGTGGTGGGGGCACTGGAGCCTCTGTGCTGGGAGGAGAGGCTGAGAGCCCTGGGGCTGTTCAGCCTGGGGAGGAGAAGGCTGGCAGGGGATCTCCTCAGTGCTCATNATGCTATATTTCTCCTTTTCATTCACGGTCGCATTCATTGATTTGCACAAAGATTTGGGTTCCTGGTTTTTGTATCACTTTCAGAACTTAAAATAACGATTGCAGAGCTGTAGCCCCGTAACCCTCCCCCAGGAGAAAAGCCATCTGCTCATTGTTTTAGCTCAGCAATCCGATGTCTGCACGTTCTTTTTCCTGGCTGGAAGTATCAGCCTGCACCCAGCTCAGCGCCTGCTTTGAATCCGAGTTTAGAAACGGGATTTAAACAGACTTCCCAATTCTGCTTCAGCATGAATTCCTGTTTAGCAAATGTGAATTATCTAAGCTTAAAGCAAGATGATTGTAATAACCTTGCTCCTGGTTTTCACAAAGTGGGATAGTGCTAGGCTCATATATAACGGCAGTCTTTCCTTCTACCATCAGGGACGAGCTGATCCCCTCACAATGAACTATGCTTCTCTCCCTCCTACGCAGCTTCACGAGATAAAATTAGATCTGAGGAGAATGACCCCTGAGAGCAGCTGGCCGACCGAGCCTCTTGCTCTCTAATAAGCTGTAATTTGTACTTCGGCCGTTATACTTTCTGCACACTGAGAGCTAGATGAACGATGAATTGGAAGAGCATTGAGGGATATTTTTCGAAATAAATACTAACAGCTCAATTCTGGGGCTTGCACAGCTGCTTTTGAAAGACAGACCTGCCCACAGCACGGGCCCTCGGAGGCGCTGGCGTGCAGGGTAGCAGGTCCTCTCCAGAGGAGGCATCCGGTTGAGGGTAGCTCCTGCTTTGCTTTGCTCCATTTCCTGACCTGCCAGGAGTACGGAACAGTCCTCGCACGAGACAGAACCTCCTGGTTGGGCAGCCAGCGCTGTCTGCCACGTCCCAACTTCTCTGCGTAAGGCTCTTCAGGCGCGCAGAGAAGAATACAGGGCAGTAATGACGAAACAGCACAAAGAAACCTGCTTTTCTCTGGTAAGGCCCTCCTCAGGTCTCCAAGAGGCTTGCGCATATGTCTATAGTGCACAAAGAGACGGGATGCAGCGTTCCCTGAGCTCACAATTCCTGTGTGAGGTTTGGAACCGGATAGCCTTGTCAGCACAGCACTGCACCTGAGCTACCAGAACTGCTGATGCAGCGACTTTGTGTTCGGGTCCAGCTCCTGCTGAGCACGCAGCCCCTTTGGGACGATGCGGAGCAGGGATGTCCTTTGCAGGGTAGCTTTATTGTCAAACTCATTGGGTCTCTGAAGGGGAAAGGGAGCAAAAGTCTTCAAGAACATAATCAATGTCTTCTGAACTTGGAATCACCGCCACTTTACTATGGCTTCTGCGGGCATAACCACCGAGCAGGGAAGGGCGGGCAGTACGCCAGCGAATCGGCCTCTCTGTGGGCTCTCTAGTAAGTAAGCAGAAGCAAGGAAAAATGGGTAAGGAGAGAAAAATATTCTTGATTTCTACTGCCATTTGTTGGCACTTGTGACTTCTCAAAATTACTGTCAATTTGCTAATGACGCAGCCTGATTCTAAGCCTTACAGCACTTAGATATACTCTTCAAACCCACGATCGTGAAGAATAGGACTGGATAATAATTTGAGCTGTAACATTTTAATTTCTTGTATGAAAATAATTTTCTAGCCTGTGAAATAACAAAGTTGGAAAACGCCCAAAGCGCATCCTAAATCTTCACAACCATAGATTTTAGCTTTGTTTCCTTTTTAGCAGCCTGCTGGTGTTTTGTTTGTTTGTTCATTGTTGGATTTTTGCAGCTAATTCTGCTGGTGTAACAACCGTCTCTAAAACATCAAAATCTGGATCCGGTGGTGTTTTACGCTCAGCTTGGCGCAGGTGCAAATCCAGGAGAAGTCAAACCGTTGGATGAGAGTTATGAATCGTTACGAACGGAGCCAACAGAGCGGGCTTTTGTAACAGGCAGAGCTAAAGTCACCCGTGTGGTGCCATTAAATGCCGGTGGAAGTCAAATAACGCACTAGAAGAAAAGCAAGTTGGGCGACCAGCGTGGCTGTCCCTGGAAGAGTCTGTGGGTACAGCGCTATGCACAAGGCACAGCAGCCGGCCTGCGGAGCGCAGCCATTCTGGGTGAAAGAAGCCAAGAGAAATCGTATCAGGTCTCTGAAATGCAGGATCAAGTTAGGCTCCCTGCCAGCCCGTACGTGCCGCCTAATGCTATAATAAGCTATCGGGGAAACGTGATACTGATCTTTGGGTGGGAGCAAAGAGAAAATTATTTGGAATAGAATTTGTTAGAGTGGCAGATTTGGGGTTTCTGAGCATGTTTTGAGCATTAGACTAAAGCAAAGGGAGTTTTCAGCTGGCTGAAAATGACGGTCTCCTTCCGACGGCAGCGGGAAGGCTGCGGCTCCCAGTGCCCAGCTCGTGCCAGTCTTTTCCCTGGCTGGATAAGGTCGTGCCCTAAGCCGATATCCTTGCAAGGGATAAAAATGGTGGTTTTCGCCACACCCTTACAGCAAATTGTTAACGGGGTACAGAAGAGGAATAGAGACTGCTAGCGTGTGTCGTCCTGTTGCCTGAAGCCACAAAGAGATGGTAGGTATAAGGCCCCTCCGAAGATACCTTGGGGGACAGAATTTTGTCTAGCAAGGTTCCAGATGAATCAATGCACTGTTTCTTCTAGTCCAGTTGGGGTTTTTTTTCCTATAAATCTTTGCGTTACTCTGTGTGGGAGCAGTGAGAGGGAAGTCTTCACTGTAAAGAAAGCCTGTGGAGCAAATCTGTTGCTCCCCAGGTTTCCCAGGAAAGGCTCGGGTAGTTTTACTCAAGCCTCAGTGGAAGCATCTGACAAGCAGACCCATTTTGCGACCGGCAGCACTCGGTATCAGCTGTGAAGTGACACGGCCGCGCAGGCAGCGCAGCACGAGGTCCTCTGTGCGGCTGCAGCTGCTCCCTGGGGAGCGCAGAGAGCTCTCCTGCCCTCGTGATGCACCGAGACTTCCTGGGCAGCACGTTGCCTCTTCGCTTGCTGACCATGAGGTTTGTTTGGGGTTTGGGGGGGGTGTTTTGGTTTTTCTTTTTTTTATTTTTCACTTTGCGTCCTCATAACAGCTACTCGCTTTGCTTCGAAAACCAGCTTCATGTGCCGTGGCTTTATGTGCTTTACTTGTTCCTCTGAACAAGGAAACTGTGGTAGAGTAGAAGTAGTAGTGATAATAAAATACGCGCCTCGGTGAGTCCTGCCTGTTCATGCTTGGTTTTACTTTGGAAGATGAGCTTTCAGGCAACACAGGCCACGGCTACTTGAGCTTTACAGTGGCTTCTCTTCCTGAAGATATGTTCCCCAACTCAGACACAAGGCTGAAATCCTAGCTTTGGTTCGTCTCCTATGTATCACTAGGTGCCAATGTGTGCGTAGGGGTGTAAAGAAGGCAGTATACAAACTTATCCTTGATCTTATACTTTAAAAGGAGCGGTGTGGGGAACGTGATAGACAACAGCTGTGGGAGCCATGCTTTTGTGACTTACGAGCAGAAAGAGTGTCTTCTGAAAGGAATTTCGATGCCCGGTTGTGTCTGTCCTAGTGTTTGAAAACTGTAGATTCGTTCCATCACAGGAACCAATGAGGACGAAAGGACCATCTTGTGAGATATACGGACCTGCTTTGGAAATAGAAGGGCAGGAGAAAACTGCTGAAGTCTTGGCTCAGCAGTGTCCAGCTTAGAGCTGACTGAAGGTCGGGAGATGAGTGTGCTGGATACGGCAACTCCCACAGTCACAGAATGGTAGGGGTTGGAAGGGACCTCTGGCGATCACCTAGTCCAACTCGGTGCTGCAAGAAACATGAACTAAGGGCTGGCTTTCTAACTCTCAGTCTCAAACAGTAAGTATTTGCTACTCACGCTGTAGAAGTCAGGCCTCTTGTAGAGAAGAATTGCCCTGTGACCTCGGAAATACAGCAGACGTGCCGGGGGCAACGACTGTCTAAGCGTAAAGGAGACAACGGATATCTATAGGAGACAACGGTAACATTTTAAGGCGTAGAAATATGCTGGTTTGAAAATCCATCAAGTGCACAGTGGAGGCTGGCATTACAAGTTGAGCAGATTTGGGAATACGGTTGAATGTTAGATCATAAGTAGGGTAGAATGGGAATGCTTTTGAAACTGAAGTGAGGGACCTCATTTTTAACATGATAAGAGCCAGTGAAGAGCTACGTGGGGAAGAGTAACTCTGNGTGGAGGCTGGCATTACAAGTTGAGCAGATTTGGGAATACAGTTGAATGTTAGATCATAAGTAGGGTAGAATGGGAATGCTTTTGAAACTGAAGTGAGGGACCTCATTTTTAACATGATAAGAGCCAGTGAAGAGCTACGTGGGGAAGAGTAACTCTGGATTAGAAAGCGATGAAACGAAAACGCATGGGTATAATCAGGGCGTGACTGCATTGGGGAAGGATTTTGCAGTAACCGGGGTACAGTACATGACAGCCTGGATTTCTATTTGATCGAGAGGAGAGCTGCTATATTAGATAATTTGCGCACCCACTACCACCCCTCCTGATGAAGGTCATGTATTCCATGGCACAATTCTGCCGTGCCTCAAATCTGCTGGTAGAAGGTCTCCTCATCTGTGGGTTCGTTCATCGAAGGTGCAAGTTAAACCCTGCTCTGCTCAGAAGCCATTTCTGAACGTCTGAATGGTCACCCTGAGCAGGTTCAGGTGAGGAGAGGAGAATCCAGGCCATGCGTCCCAGGCTGACGTATAGATTCAACCTGTTCAGAGGATGGCTGTACGGGCTAGTGTGCTTTGCTCAAAGAACTTGATGTCATAGGGGGATCGGATCCCCAGAAATACTGAATTCAACGACACAGTGAGGTGCAAAGGGCACTCCGTCGCTAGACCTAATTTCTCGAGCTTTTTTTCAGCCACATACCGGATTCTTGCCCAAGGCTGTTGAATGGTGTTCTGAACGGCTGCAGCTTGAATGGAGTCTAGCACAAACCTTACTATAGACTGTATACTTACTATAGACATCAGGGGCACCTTCAAAAGGAAGAGTTATAATTAATGGCGTGTTGAGCTTTTGGAGCATGCGCGTGTGATTTTTTTGTGTGTATTTAATTAACTTGTTCTTTAAGGTAAATAAACTGATGACATATGCCAACTATACCAAAGTAAGTGAATTACCATTCATCCGATTTGTTTGTAAAGAGTAATTATTTNTTGTTTGGCGTGAGGGTGCCCGAGCCCTGGCCCAGGCTGCCCAGAGAGGCTGTGGAGTCTCCTTGTGCGGAGAGATTCAACCCCGCCTGGCCGCGTCCCTGTGCCCCCTGCGCTGGGGGCTCCTGCTTTAGCGGGGGGGTGGGCTGGGGGATCCCCAGAGGGCCCTGCCAGCCCCCACCGTGCCGGGGCTCTGTGGCTCTGTGAAAATACTATCTCAGGATTTGTCCCTATGTGCTGGCCACGTATCTCATTTTGTATCTTTGGTCTGTGTTCAGGAGATAGGAGGAGAGGACAGGATGATAGGAGGCTGCCTTGGACCAGAACGCACTATAGTTAAAGATGATGTCTAAGTCAAAGCAATGTGGAGTTGAGACTGGAGTTAACGCACGTCTGTTAATTGAATCTCTTTGTCAGAGCAGAGAAAGCCCTAAACGGGCCCGTGATTTAGTTCTCAGGTTTTGAAAGGCATTTTGGTACCTGAACCTCACTTGTATGCTCCAATTGACAGGTGGCTTGCTACAGAATTTAAGCATCTGCAAGAATTTTTGTCATTAATCCACAGCAAAAGAGGGCAGAACGTCTAAAACTGGCAAAGATAACCTCTGCTTCTTGCTGACAGTCCCCAGCTATTGATTTGTGGAAAGAGCACAACAGTCGTAACATGAAACCTCTTAGACAAAGATTTTTAGGTTGTGTTTACATATCTGGGGTAGGTGCCCCCCTCACCTATCCTCTTAAAAACTCCGTATTTTACGTAAAATTTCGCAGAAAATGTCTCTATTCCTACTCTGTCCCTTCTGGCAGTTGGTTGCTATCAGATAAGGTTGCTTGCTGCTGTGGCCACGTCATTTGTCAATCAAAAAGCCAGTGATTAGTATTTTCCAGCTTGTCTGACTTCCAATTTGGAAATGAAATGACCTTCAGAGGGTAACTTAAGATTCATAACTCCAGGCTTAATGTAAATCCTGGGTGGAATGACACGATGGCGCACATCCTCAAGCTGTGATTATCTTACTCTGCAAATATTTCCTACGCTCACTGGATGAACGACCTGTTTTTACTTTGTCCAAAATGAACATTTTTTCCTTCTCAGAACCTTGGAAGTCAGAGCGAAGTATGGATAGACAGCAGAATGCAGTTAGCACAGTCCCCTTTCTAACTCACCTCCCTGGCAAGTTTGCAGTTGTGGTTAACAGCGCTAAGCCACAATAGATGAGGAAGGCATCTCACCAGGTACACGGGGACATGAGGAGCCCGGAGATAAAGGGCAGATGGTTGAGTATGAGCTGGCGGTGCGACCTCACCACAAATCGGACAAGTGGCATGCTGGCTACGTGAGGAAGAATTNGTATCTGGGGTAGGTGCCCCCCTCACCTATCCTCTTAAAAACTCCGTATTTTACGTAAAATTTCGCAGAAAATGTCTCTATTCCTACTCTGTCCCTTCTGGCAGTTGGTTGCTATCAGATAAGGTTGCTTGCTGCTGTGGCCACGTCATTTGTCAATCAAAAAGCCAGTGATTAGTATTTTCCAGCTTGTCTGACTTCCAATTTGGAAATGAAATGACCTTCAGAGGGTAACTTAAGATTCGTAACTCCAGGCTTAATGTAAATCCTGGGTGGAATGACACGATGGCGCACATCCTCAAGCTGTGATTATCTTACTCTGCAAATATTTCCTACGCTCACTGGATGAACGACCTGTTTTTACTTTGTCCAAAATGAACATTTTTTCCTTCTCAGAACCTTGGAAGTCAGAGCGAAGTATGGATAGACAGCAGAATGCAGTTAGCACAGTCCCCTTTCTAACTCACCTCCCTGGCAAGTTTGCAGTTGTGGTTAACAGCGCTAAGCCACAATAGATGAGGAAGGCATCTCACCAGGTACACGGGGACATGAGGAGCCCGGAGATAAAGGGCAGATGGTTGAGTATGAGCTGGCGGTGCGACCTCACCACAAATCGGACAAGTGGCATGCTGGCTACGTGAGGAAGAATTACCATTGCCCCTGTGTTTGGCACTGTTGGGGCCTCACATCGAATAAAGTTTTAAACTGGGCTCCTTCCAGTTCAAGAGGGATGAGGAGAAACTGAAGAAAGCCAGCTCAACCGAGATCCTCGAGGTCCTGGGGCATGCGACGCACAAGGAGAGGCTGGGGAGCAGGGCTTGCTTGGCCAGGTGAAAAGGGGGCGCCTAGGAGCCGCTCACTAATACACAAAGGACAGCCGCGAAGCCAAACTGCTCTCGGTACTGGGGTGTAATGAGGGGTAGCGGCTCAAACGGCAGTTTGGAGGTTCACGTTGGACAGGAGGAAAAACTCCTCTGGAAGGTGTAGGTGAGCACACGTTACCCAGGCAGGTGGGGGAACCTCCAGGCTCGGGTGATTTCAGGATGTGGTCCGACAGAGTCGCAGTGGACCCAACCTAATGCTACTGACAGCGTGGCTGAAGGTGACACCGAACCAGAGACCTCCTGATGTCTCTCCCAGCCAATGCCTCTACGACTTTATGACTCACAACATAAATCCCGAGGGTGATTCTCACGTCATGGGCTGGAGCATGTACCATATTACATTTTAGTAAAAGAAGCAGGCTATGATTCTAGGAGCCAGTCTGAGATTCACTTTGGAGGTGGAGAAGTAGTCTTTAATCCTAGATCCTGGATTGGCATACCTCTTTCACAGCCTCCGTAAGTGATTTTCCCCGAAGCCTAGTTCATAATGAGAACTTGCTCCTTCCCCTTGACGCTCAGTTCAACACGGTCTTGTACAGCCGTGTGCGTTTATGCCCGTAACTCTGTTTTGGCTCCGTTTAACCATTGTACACGAGCCTGCAGCCCACTGAAGGTGCTACGAGCATTAAGGTGTACAAACACCTTTAAGGACACGGGCCTTAACTTTTCTTTTGTCCCTGGCACGGTATTCACTGACGGTGGCTTTCCCACACAGGCACGTACTACAATTTTCCACATTCTCTTCCCATAGAAACAGGAACATATGATGCTGCACACTGTGAGAAGCTGCTCATTTTTCTATGAAACCACGATACGGAAAGAGCAACCATTTGAGATGCTGCATAGGCATACGTCCTTTGCAGGTAGGTAACAAGGTCTGGCTTTCAAATAGCATGATAATTAGTTTTTCTATCCAGTCGGTGATATCCCTCCTTTAACAGGAGAGAAGGTGTAAATAAAATCACAAGTCTGGACGGGGTGGGAACGTCACCTGGGAGCTCCTGGGGCTTCCAAGGGCAGAAGTGGCTTTCAGGTGAGAGAAGATGAGAGCGGATTGCAACTCCGGAGGACGAGGTGGGATGGGGGAACAGCTGTGCTGAACATGGGACGGGGAGCGTACAGAGCAGCGTTGCAGAATGGCCCATGGCCGGGAGAGCCAGTCATGGCAGCGTGCGGATGGGAGCAGGGAATGGCGTCGGCGAGGGAGAAGGTGGTCAGTTGGCGGGCAGTGGGCTGCGTGACGGGGGAGGCTGCGCGAGGGAGCAAAGGGAGCCATAGCTCGGGGCAGCGGCCACGTGCAGACGGTGTTGAAAGATGGCACCTGGGATGCTGGTTAACTGCCACTGGGCGGAGGGAGCTTGACGCCAGCCGGGGACTGCAGCTCCGACCGCGGGTGCTGGTCTCCGGAGCAGTAACGCGGCAGCGGCCGGCTGCGGGGTGCGTGGTTCCTTGGGGTAAGGGGGTGCACGGCTGGGTGGTGGTGAGCGCCGGGGGACAGGGTAGCAGTAGCTGGGGGCGGCAGCTGTGAGGTAATGGTTGGCGAGGGGCCGAGCTGGGGGGTCCTGGGGCTGGCGCGAGGAGCTGCTCTTGGGACACCGAGGCGGGTGGCAGTGGTG